>JARJDX010038805.1:0-11657 GCA_030264735.1 Gymnusa sp. GC000175
TAGAATACCATTATCCAGCCTATGTGTGTTTCGAAGACCTAAAAAAAAGCATTAGTTACGATTCAACTAAATGATGTAACACACCTACTCTCCAAAAAATACAGCTCTTGCACTTGGACAACATTAGAAAGTAAAAATATTTGGCGGACTATTAGAATCTCTCAAAGCAGGCACCGGCATAATATAATAGGACTTACTTAGCCCAATATTATTGAACCTTTAAATACACGAGATTAAAAACAACGTTTAACTACAAAGAGCGTGAAAGATGGACACTCAAGAACTTAAAATAATTTTCTATCCGATGATGTCACTCTCGTGGTAAAGCGAAGACAATCTACAACGTCTTCTGCACCATTTTAACGGCCAAGAAACTTTACTTGCTGATTTCTGCAGAAAAAAGAAACAAATAGATATAGCACGTATACACATGTGACTTCAAGAAACCTCAAAGGAAGATGTGGCTTGGTATCACGTCACAAGATCTTGAAGCCAATTTTGATCCGAATTTCTTAAAATTACATTACCAGCAAAATTGTCATTCACTTACTAATGTTCCTTTAACCAATTCATTTCTCTTCGCCTAAAATGATTTGCAGATTTTAGTTTTTAGATCAATTAGATCTTGTAGGAATGCAACTTTAGGTGTTTAGTAAAATTTTATTGTAGGGGCTTCTTGAAACACATAATATTTGCGAAATTTAATGAATTGATGTTTTCGGGGTTTCTGTAACGATTTCCATTAATGAGACTATGTTTTCGAATAAACGGCCGCTACGAGGATGTATGGGTAATTTATTGTCCGGAATCGAACCAGTTTCCTTAAATTTGATAACTCATTTGGACCATTATTTCTATCAAAAATTCCACGAAGTTTTGTACCAACTTTTGGTCAAGTCCACTTATATCACCTTTTTAGATAGTCCCGGGTTAACTCAATTTCGGCGATTATGAGTTGTGGGTTTTAATTTTACAAGATAATAGAGTACAATTACCAACCTAAATTATTTCTTAATTGTAAACAAACCATAACAAAATCATGGGCATCTCTCAAAGCGATTAATGATTTTGACTTTCAATCTACACGATTGATCCTTAAAACTAATATTTACATACAAAATGTTACCTTAATTAATGTAGACACTTATATTTTACCTCTTTGTTTCGTTGATTCGTTTTAACCGACTCTTTTACAAGTCGTAGCTGATGAAAATTTATTTATTTGCCGTAACCAGAACTTAATGCATTTTCAATAAAATTTTACTCGTGTACCTTTATCCATCTATGAGTGGATAAAAGAAATAATCGAAATAAATGTTGAAATCGAAATATGGAAATGGCAATTCATAAAGCCAAACATAAGGATTGTATCAGAAACCTGAAAAAATAGTGTGAAATTCCGTCGAGGGTAAAAAAACAATTATTTGTTAAAATCATATCTTAATTGAAGAGGATGTTACAGAAAATTCAAGAGAAGGCCTACCACGAGGTTTGTGATTATGATTCACATATAACGCTTGTATCCAACCAAATCATTTACTAATTTTGATTTTTGAATTTTAATTCAAATTTTTCTCAATATTATAGAATACATTAAATTAATCAATCAATTTAAAACTTTCGATTACATTTCTATTGGCAAATGTACTAAACAATTCCCTATTTTTGGAAGCAACAAGTGTGTTGAGCCATTCAAACTCGAATGCTATGTAACTGACAAAATGGAGAAAAAAGCTATTCTCCCTACAACTCAAATTTAATGACAAAATTCTCCATAGATGGAGCGGGGATGCAAATATTTAGGAAAATAATATAAGTGACATATTTATTGAATAACAAATTGGTTGGCTATGTATACAATATCAATTAATAAATTTATGTAGAATCAATTTAAGTAACGTCATCTTAACGTGTAATCGGCCAAATTTTTGTTACAGTTTACGAACTTTTACAGCAATTTTTGTTTAAACAATAATAACGCGTTTTACTTTTAAGGTTGACAGACGGAATTTATGATTTTTTGTGTCTGCTGCCAACCTTTTAATATAAAAATGGCGCGAAATTTTAATACCTATAATATCCAAAATCATTAAAATATCCACAAAAACATTTAAGTTTTAAAAGAAAGTTACAAAAACTTGAAAATAATCCAGAATTCTAGCAAATCTATCAAATTTGTATTTTTAAAGAAAATTATCTAAACTGTGAAAAAATTACTCGTGCAAAGCTTTAAATAAAAATATATATTTTTTTAATTGCAATATTTTTGGATTTATTTTTTTATAACCCGTGGAAATGTGAGACCCTTTGAAGTCTTAGACCACAGGAGCGCCACCGCCTGTGCAGAAAAGCACCAATCCATTTACGCATTTGTTTACGCGCTATTATTGTGAAAACAATTAAACGAAAAGATTACTGTACATATAAATTTTTTTTATAATAAACCAAAAACTTTTTTAAAACCAAAGTCTTTGAAAAGAAAGAAAGAAAATCCTTGTCATTTTTTGTCTCTGTTGTAGTGGCTATAGATATTTTATGGCGACACACGTTAAAATTATTCCATTGGCCAAAGGAATAACATAAATCTTGAATTCATGTGTATTTTCTTGGTTACCCTAGTTTAGTTTTGAGTTGCAGTGATTGTTACTTGTATTTTATATAGCAAATTGAAAATGCCAGATGGCTCCAGTGTTTTGCCAGAAAAAAATTTGATATTTATCAAGCATGTATGCAAACATTAGAATTATTAAATTAAATAATTGATGAAATATTTGTTACATGAGTCGTACTTTCACATTTTTTTATTTAATTTTTTAATATTTTTTTTTATATTTTTTTAATTTTTTTTTATATATATATATATATATATATATATATATTTTAATTTTGAGAAAGTACCATTATTTATACAACAAATATTTCATATAAAACCTCAAAATATTCACACTCTGAAGAAAAAATAATAATTTATATTTATTTATTGTGTCTAGCAAAATGTTAATAGATTTGTATAAAAGAGTGGAAGGTTTATTTTGAACCATAAAGAAGTAAAAAAATGTAGCTCGAAGTGATAAAATTCTTTTCGTACCATGGAAGTTTTAATTAGATAGAATCAGTCCTGTACGATTTGAGTTGAAGATATGTATCTATCAAGGAAGCAATAAATTACTCAATGAGTTAGCGTTGAAAACATTATAATTACAATAATGCGTTTAGTGTAAATTTGCACGCAGATAAATGAAACTAATAAATTAATATTTTTTGCAGGTACTTTAAGGCCCCCCGGTTTAATCGGCGGAAGCAAACCTAAAGTGGCGACACCTGCCGTAGTATCCAAAATCGAGCAATATAAAAGGGAAAACCCAACGATATTCGCTTGGGAAATTCGGGAAAGGCTGATTTCAGAAGGTAATTTAGTTTTATATTTGTAAAATATGCCGAATTTTGAACACAAAAGCGTAAAACAGGTCCCCATTCTTACATGCCCACAAACGTAACCAATAATTATTTGCGGTCGAAACAACAACGCCGCAAGGTATGAGTAGTGACCGAAATGTAACAAGAAAACAAGCCTAAACATTGTCATTCCACAATTGAATATTCTCTCCCCATTTCCCCAAAGGCTAAACTTTCAAAGTGTTTCTATTCACACGCAGTTTTTTTTGTACATTTTATTCTTCGTCACGGAATCATCTCATAATTCCATGTAATAATTAGACGTGTTTAAAAATGACACGCACAAAAATCGTGTAAAAATATAAATTAGTGTCGCGTTTTTTTATTGTTCACCTTCATTATGGTTTATTTGCTCGGCTTCCGTGTTCAAACACTCCCAAAAAATTTACTGATGAATGCAGAATGCCATAACAAAATCTAACCCAATCAGTCTACAATTCAGATTGAAATGTATGCAGGATACCATTGCAACTTGTGACCTTTCGTGTAAAGGTTTAAAAATAAAATATTTTGTTGTTTTGATTAAGTGCCTGCTAATTTTGTGCTTAATTCTGTGATGAAGATGATTATTTATGCTGTCACGAATGTCAGAAGTATTGAGTTATATTATTGTACGTTGGTGTGGCCCGTATCGAATTAGTTATTGATAATTCTTAATATCTCATTGAATAAAAATGTGGTCGCGAGTCTGAATATTATATGATGGGCATATTTTTGTGCCGGGGGGATGAATAGTGAATTAATATGTAGATAAATCAAACCGCGGTGATGGTATCGAGAGCCCTCAGTGTGATCATGATCAATGTGGCTACATGATAAATATACAATTATTAATCATTCATCAGTCACCGTGTAATTACATACGGTGGGCTGATAATCACCTAAGGCCATTTAACCCACCCAAAGATCCTATATACCAATTCTTTTCTACTCACATATCTGGTAGCTAATGCACCAAAAAAAATTTTAAATCAAATTTTAATCTTTGTCACACTTCAACGGTTTTAATGGATTTAATAACTTTTTTATCATAAACTATATATTGCTTTTATTTACAAATAAAGTATTGTAATCATGAAAATTTTCAAAATCAAAATTTTTGAGAAAATATCCGTTTTTGAGTTCCCTTCTTTAAAAAACGGGCTTCCAAGTTGTTCCTGTCTGTCTGTCTATCTGTCTGTTAGTCTGCCTTCATATCTGTCTGGTCCTTTCTACACCCTCTACAGCCGGCTTAAATAATAGGCTTGTAAATTGATGTTTAAGCTTTTAACTAAATTTAAGAAGCTTTAATGAAAAACTACCACATTTATGATAAAAATATTACAAACAAAAGTGTTTGAAATCAAATTGTTTTTATTATTTTTTTTTCAAAATTTTATTCTTCAAAAACACATTATTGTTCGTTGCTAAGCAATATTGTTAGTGAAATTATTTTTATCGAAAATTTCAATAAAATAAAATGTGGATTTGTTTTTGCATGTTAAAATTCGCTGGAAAATAAAAAAACTTCGTTCTAAAATGTTTAAAAGACGCCCAAAATGACAAAAGTTTGTTTCAATCTTCAATCAAAATTTGTTTCAAAAATATTAAAAGTTTGCCTTAAAATTGCGAAAATTTTAAATAAAATATCAAAATTCGTTAAAAAATGTCAAAAATACGCCTAAAAATATCAAAATCTGGGTGTACCCAGCGGGTACACGGGCGATGGAACGTTAAACACTTGGAGTAAGATTAGGAGACCACATAAGGAATGAAGAAATCCGTAGAAGAATCAAGATAACTGTTGTTGCGGAACGTAATACCGAGCTCAATTAAAACTGGGTGGGATACGTCGCCTGACAGGAATTAGTTAGATGGACAGTTCAACTTATCCACTGGCGTCCAAGAAGAACCAAAAGAGGAACAGGAAGACACAATCAGAAATGGCTAGACAATATTAAAGAAATAGCAGGAAACAAGTGGTACCAGACGACACAAAATACACCGGCATGGAAATCTATAACGGAGGCTTATGTCCAGAAGTGGACGTCAAAGAGATAAAAAAGAAGAAGAAAAATTAAAAATGGCAAATATACTTTTGAAAATGTATTAAAATGTCTAAAAATTATTAAAAGTTGTCAAAAGATGTAAAAAATATGCTTATAAATTGCAAAAATTCATTTTTTAATGTCAAATATTATCAAAAAATACCCTGGAATATGATTATTTTTTTTTCAAAAATGGCAAAAATAATTCCAAATCGTCAAAAATTTGTTTAAAAATATGAAAAATTCCTAGAAAATATTAAAAACTTAAAAACTATTAGAAAATGTCAAAAATTTACTAGATAATGTTAAAGTTTGTTTAAAAAATATCAAAATCCTGATAAAAAATATAAAAATTTGTTTGAAAATTACAAAAATACTCTCTAGGGAGGCAAAAAAAAACATCATGTCAAAATTCTTCTAAAATTGTTATAACATATAACTGGTCCACCATACTACATAACATACTACATTTATGTAGAGGAGGTGGCTACAGAAGTTGCACTACGTCCAAACTAAGTAGAACTTTGGTACAAGAAAAGTAAGGCAGACAAACACCATCAACTGCTACAGGAGGCAGTCAAAATGACACCTCTTTTTGGTAAAAAAACAGATAACACGTCACCTTGCTAGGTCTTTAATGGACCCTATACAATAACAATCAAAGCAAGAGCGCTGGATGAAGATCGTGACAAAAACATCAACAGCCACATCTACTCTAACGACTCTAAAACTAAACAAAGATCAGGTGCAGGTATTTACTTGCAAGAACTGAACCTCTCCTTAACCACACATCTTGGGAAATATACAAATTTTCTGCAAACAGAAATCATAGGTATTATCAAGGGAGCAAACGCCATTTTAAGTCAAAACATTTGCGACTAAAATATCAAATCCTTATGGATATTAGAGCGGCCATACTAGCGATAAGTGGGCACGCGATCAGATCCAAAGTAGTTTTGGCCTACCATAACACCCTGGCACAGGCAGCTTAATCAAATCACGTTGATTTGCGCTGGATAAAAGGACACGACAACACAGAAAGCAACATGGAAACCAATTACACTTTATTTAAAAGCCTTAATGTAATACTTAAAAAAATACTATCAAGGCACCAAAAAAAAAGCGGACTGCAGACAGGCTGAAGAAGCGATAAGTTTACCCTGCCCAAAATTAGTCAAAATTTCTTGTGAACACCTTGCAAGAACTTGCGTCATCGAAAGTATTGTCACGGGGTACTGTTAATTAAGGAAACACATGCACACAATGGGTCTTGCAGACGACTTGTTGTGTGGAACATGTGAAGAAGAAGACGATACAACGCAACATGTGACAGCTATACGACTCTCGTTCATTTAAAAAAATCCATATTGGAGAAGTTTTGGCCGAAAATGACTAAAATAAGAAAGACTTCCCAAAGAGCTGTGCTGGTTCTCATCCGCCTTCTAAGTTGGCTTGACAGGTAGGTACACCTTGAGAAAAAGACACCCTTGAAGGGGACACAAAGCCAAAAAAAAAATCCGACACAAACATAACGCTGACACAGACGAAAGCCGACAGATTTAAAAGGCCGACATTAACTAAATGCCAACATGGACTAAAGGCCCACAGACACAAGGCCAACTTAAACATAGGGCCGACAGATGCCTCTTATCTGTGTCGGTCTTTTCCTGTGTCGGCCACTTATACATGTCGGCTATTTGCATATGTTGGCCTTTTGTACGTGTCAGCCTTGTGTCTGTTTCGACCTTTTGAATATGTCTGCTCTTTATCCATGTCGGCCCTCTGTCCGGATCCCGCACATGGAGCCGAATGAGATATAAGTGCTTTGTCCCCAGGGTTACACTCAGAACTCAATAAAAAAGATCCAGAACTGGTCTATATATTGATTTAAACACTTTTTTTTTACTTTTACGCGATTTTTCTTTCTCATTTATAAATGATTTCTTGGTAGCGTAATACAGCTTAGAGGCTTTTTAATTCTTATTTTAATTTTGTTTTTTTGTTTTTCATCTCTCTCTCTCTCTCTCTCTCTCTCTCTTTCTATTTTTGTTTCTACTTCCAGGTATCGGATTGTTTATACCTGTTCTATATATGTGTCCTCAATCGCAATGTTTGTCTCTGTCTGAAATCCTTTTACTTTTGTTTTGTCTGTATTTATCTTTAATTTTTGTACACTTTTTCACTATTTCGCACGTTTATATTATAAAAGCCTCCTTCTTGTCTTAGCCTTCCTTTGTTTTGAAAGGTTTCGAATATTGCTTTCTGGTTATTACCACATTTGTATTCGTTTTTTATATTTATTTTGTTATCCTAATAAATTTGTTACTGAGTTCAGGTTTTCTTAAGATTATTCATAACTTTTCGCCATTCAACCTTTAGAACGCCTGCTTCACGTCAATGAATCCTAGCTATGCGTTTTTCTATTGTGATCTTGTTTTTTCTATTATTTATCGTAGTGTACAGATGTGGTCTTGTGAACTTCGACCCATTCTAAAACCATTCTGGAATTCTTCTTATGTTGGTTCTATAATTTATCCAAGTCTCTTATTTACAATTTGTTCAAATATTTTTAATGTTGTGCTTGTCGCCTTTGTTATATATTACTACATATTATCATATTAATGCTGTGATATATGTTCTTCTTTTTATACCTTTTTGTTGATTTCTAAAAGCAATTCCATTCCTTTCTGTCCCATCTTGTGAACCATATCTGTGGTCTTTCTTTCATTGATGCTTTTTTATTCTTCCGTTATTTTTTGCCATTATCCAGTGCCTCCTCAAAGTATTCCTTCAACCTTTCCATTTTTGTCATTTAAAATGTAGTAAACTCATTTAAAAATATCAAAAATACACAAAAATAAAAAAAAAATTACTCAAAAGCCGTAAATATTCGTTTAAAAATGCAAAAATAAGTCCAAAAATGTGAAAATTACTTTAAATATATCCAAATTTGCTAGAAAATGTAAAGTTTTGTTTGAAAATGTCAATAATTTGCTCAAAATTATTGAAAATTTTATCAAAAATAACAAATTTAGTTTGAAAATTTTAAGAAAAAATAAAATAACTAAAAAAAATGTCAATAAATTTGTTAAAAAATGGAAAAATTAATTTAAAAATGCTCAAATTTTCTTATAAAATAAAAAATTGCTAGTAACGTCAAAATATGTTCAAAAATATTAATATTACGCGTTAAAGTAGCAAAATAAAATTAAAATGAGCAAAAATTTGCTCGGAAATGTCGGCAATCCACCTGAAAATTGCAAAAAGTTGTAATTCGTCAAAATTCCTACAAAAATGTTAAAAATTCGCAAGATCGGGTTAAAATAAATTTTAAAATATCAATAATTCAAAATAGTTTTAAAGAAACGGGGACGAAAAGGGATGAACAATAAATTAGGAACTACCACTTTTTTGTTGGTGGACTTTTATCTGTGTGCGTGTTTGTCTGTGGCGATTTAAATAATTTTTTCCCATCATGATTATGTTTGCATCGCCGCCATTTATAATAAATTCTATATAGCAATGACATGAACCAAACCGTTAAGCCCAAGTTCAAAGTTCTCCACCAGGTGGCGTATCGCTTCGCTTGAATCGCCTGTTGCTACGACGTTTAACTTATTATCCTGGAAAATTATATTTAAGCTTTTAAAAAATATATTTAAGCTAAAATCTATAAACCGGAAGTGTTTATTGGTTAGGTTTTTTCAAAATTTTACTTTTTGCAAAAATTCGTAAACAAAAGTCGTGAGGTAACCACACGTTCCTTTTTTCGTGATCAACTACTTTTTTACAAAAACAATTGTTCAAATTAAGTTTCAATTACGTAAATAAATTTTTCGTTCTGATTTGAATAATTGTGAGTGCATGAAAAATAATAACGGATACCGTGACACGTTTAATGATATATAATTTATGAGCGATTTAAAGCAAAATTTGGCAAAGATGCTTTAAAATAACTGCTCGAGGCGAGCGGAACTTCGGGTAATAAATCATAAATTGTCCCGCATTCTTTTCAGTGACTATTTATTTCCTATATACTTAAATATGCACCGTATAATTTGATAAAATTTACTATTATTAATATAATCTTAAAGATATGAAATCAAAAAAAAATATGATTTATTATTGAATTTTTATAGGGGGCGCAAGAATGGGTTTGTAAATATACAAATGATAGGTTTATGAAGTATTCAAATAGAGTCCGGTTGATTTCATTACAAAATGCCTGCAGCAAAGCACAATTCATTCACTTGCGCTGTTATAATCTATTATATTAGAACCAATCTTATAAAATCAATCTAAATTATCCCACTTGTACCTTCATGAATTCCATTTACAAAGCAAGATGAATGTTATTAGAAGGATAAAAATTATTCAATTATTATTTTACAAACGTGATGCGGAATGCGATAGAAAATAGGGCCACATGTCCCATTGTCGTATGACAAAGATGAACAATCCTTTTTGAGTCGCGTGTCCAATCGAATTACCATCGCGGACGTGCTGCCTTTATTATATTGAAGACCACCTCGAATAATCAAAATTTACTTAACCAGCAGAAATTGCATCAAAAATCGAGTGAGACAATTTTTTTTATATAATTCTAGTGACATTTTGTTAGACCGGAATTCCTGCGGGCAGACCACCTGTGGATGTGCTACCCTTGCTTAGCGATCTTACATGCTTAGCAGGGGGTAAGATTACTCTCGCGGCGGTGACAAATGGAATTCTTAACTAGATTGCTTAGCGAACCGTTCCGGATAATTCGTGTAAGTCATCTACTGACTTGGAGACATCCGCTCTGTTAAATAAAGAACTTAATAACGACACTGAGTTCAATTATCCACCTTCATGATACTGAAAAACAGGATTAACCGATACGAATCTAAACCACTTTGTTTTGTACAAAAAAGTAAACTAACTTAACAAGAATCTTACAAAAAAATGATCAAAATATAATCATATAAATTTTGAGGGTCTTTAAAAAAAACAATTTTTATCAATATTAATAGCATGGGCGTCGTTAGACTTTTATGAAGAGGGGAGGGGAGACTATAATTTGGTATAAATTTTATAAATCTTTAACAGTTTGTGCACTATGTGTTGATTTCTAGGGGTACTATGTACCTCTTTTTGCTATACACTCGTGGCGCCCACGATTGATAGCAGTGGCCCAACACAAAGTTTTATAGATTTTAAGTTTAATTTCCAGGGTTACCATATATTACTGAGGTAAAATTATTAACATGTAGAAAAGTCAGAGGCGAGTTTTTAAAGTATTAATCTCTGACACTCAAAAACTCATAAACTTGACTTGCTAAAAGTGCCACGTTAGATCGATAACCAATTAAGGATAAAATAAGTAAATGCAGAAACTATTAGTATAAACGCGTAACGTCACACCATCTTGCCAGTATTACTTTACAATATTATTGATAAACAGTTTTCCATTGAAATTGTTGATTTTAATTTGTGCAATTACACAAAGAGGACAAAAAATACGTGTGTCTAATTAGTAAATAAAATTAATTATGATTAGAGGTACCTACACGAAAGATTAATCCACATAAAATATTCAGATGAAAAAGAAAATTTAAGGTGTAACCTAACAAGAAAAACATTGACATTTTATAACAAAAATTAAGCAACCGGAGGTTCAAAAAAGGTATTTGAATTTTATTGCTAGCAAAAGGGTTAATTAAACGTTAAATCGCAATAATTTTTTTATCGTGCCCTTTGCGGTACTAAGCGTTGATACACAATTAATCAAATAATTACCTACAGATTATATTCCAATCTGTAGATAAAAAACCACATGGTCATCAAAATTATCACGTCAAATCGTTAACTTGCTCTTATATGCAAGCAAAATATATATTGCTGGCAAAAGTATTAATCAAACGTTAAATCACAATAAATTTTTTTTTCGTGCCTCTAATCCGTACTAAGTCTTGATATTAATCAAATATTTACCTACAGATTATATTCCAATCTGTAGATAAAAACAATTCAGCGTCATTAAATTATCACGAAGTGGCCAGTTCTTTAAAATTAAGGAATTTTAAAGTATGTAGACACTGATTAAAGGGAATGATGTGGAAGGAAATCGCTGTGTAGTTTTTAAATTATTTTTATTTATTTATAAAAAGAGAGTTATCACTGTCGGAATTTCAA
>JARJDX010038821.1:0-32779 GCA_030264735.1 Gymnusa sp. GC000175
AAAATTCTTTTTAAATATTGCCCCCCCCCCCTTAACATAATTTGTGGATACGCCACTGTACACACAGATAATAAGAAGGTTTACATAAGAACAAAATTAAGAAAAAATAAAAAGATTAGCGAAAATATAATAGAACTAAAGAAGAAATTAATAAATTCCAAAAGCTAGACCAAAACTTAAAAGTTTTTCTTATTCTTTTAATTTTTTGTTAAGATCTACCAAGCTTGCATATTTATATAGTTTGTTGATAGGCAACCAAACCAACATATATAAAATTTTGCCATAAAAACTTTTAGCTAATAAAACTAGATGTCGCGTTAGCTGTAAATTGATTGTTTTTAACCTGATGAGTAATTTAACATGCTACTATTGTTTACTTTTATATAGAAACTTAATACTCTGAATAGTTTTTAAAGGATAAAAATTATCTATGAAAATTAACTTGATAAAGTTGCGTTACAATTGTTGACAGATACAGAGGGCGCACTTGAATCAACCATTCGTACCATTCGTACATTTTTGGCAATCAGCGGTTAAAAATTTGAGAAGAGTTGATATCATCAACAAAATAATATTTAACTTTTATATTTAAGTAATGTCTGATGCGGAAGATGATTTCATGTGTGAAGATGAAGAAGACTATGGTTTGGTAAGATAAGAAAATATATAATTTAACTTTTCCAATTTAACTTAACCAAACCTTATTTATTTATGAATTTTCACTTGTAATACACAAACATATTGGCATTAAAGGTGTTTATTATACAATTTGAATTATTACAAACAGATTAAGATAATAATTTTTTCATCATCAGCTTGTAAATTGTGTGGGGTTAAATTGTTTTAAATATTTTAAAGGAATACTCAGAAGACAGCAACTCGGAACCTGATGTTGATTTGGAAAACCAGTATTATAATTCAAAAGCTTTAAAAGAAGATGATCCTAATAGTGCGTTGTGGTCTTTCCAAAAAGTTTTAGAATTGGAAAGCGGCGAAAAGGGAGAATGGGGATTTAAAGCACTGAAACAAATGATTAAAATTAATTTTAAATTAAGTAATTTTAAAGAGATGATGTCACGTTATAAACAGCTTTTAACATATATTAAAAGTGCAGTGACAAGAAATCATAGTGAAAAATCAATTAATTCTATTCTTGATTATATTTCAACATCTAAAAATGTAAGTTTAAAATAAAAAAATTGTTTCTAAAATTAAAAATTGAAGTGAGAGTAGAAGATATTGACATGCTTAACAGTTGGTTGCTAACTATGAGATAACTCGTAGCTGTCAGCCAGTTGCTGGATGCCCACTATGAAAATAATGGCTGCTCAGTCTACAAAGGCATTCTTGTATCAAATAATTGTTAACTACTCTTATTGTGAGTCATTAAAATCCTTAATAGTAAATTAATGTTTCAATATTGTATCTGGAAAAATAATTTTGAAACTTTATCCTACATTTTGAGAGTTACAAGCAAAAAAAGATCACTTTTTAATTTTAAAATCAATGAATTTTATTTGTTTTAGATGGAATTATTACAAGACTTTTATGAGACTACTTTAGAAGCCTTAAAGGATGCTAAAAATGATAGATTATGGTTTAAAACCAACACCAAATTAGGCAAATTGTATTACGATCAAGGCGATTTTAATAAATTAGCGAAAATATTAAAACAACTTCACCAATCCTGTCAAACAGACGAAGGTGAAGATGATTTAAAAAAGGGCACGCAACTATTAGAAATTTATGCATTGGAAATTCAAATGTATACAGAACAAAAAAATAACAAAAAATTAAAAACCCTGTATGAACAATCCTTGCATATAAAATCAGCAATTCCACATCCCTTAATCATGGGAGTTATTAGAGGTGTTTTGACATAAATTTACCTAATGTTTTAATTAAATTTTTATTTATAGAATGTGGTGGTAAAATGCATCTCAGAGAAGGAGAATTTGAAAGGGCCCACACAGATTTTTTTGAAGCTTTTAAAAATTATGATGAATCAGGCAGTCCTCGACGCACAACTTGTTTAAAATACCTTGTTTTAGCTAACATGTAATTTTTTTCCTTTGAATTTTTTGGCTTAGTAGCTATAATCCTTGATTGTAGAGCCGAGTTCACGACTCGTAGAAGCAGATTTTTTTTAAATTCAATATTTGTGGCAAGTCATGGTTTACTAGCTGCAATCATTGACTGTAGAGTTAAAATCATGGCTCATTGTAGGTAGAGAGTGGAAGCGAATTTCGATTAAACGCGTCTCGTTTCACTTCGCCCTAAAAATTGTGATTCATTTGAAAAAACTATTGCAGTTTTGGTTCTTTTCAATATTCCAATGGTTTGTTTGAGACGTTTCTTCATTCAGTCAATAAAATTCGGTTCAGTATTTTTAAAAATTCCGATTTCGGTTTAAATCTTGGAATTCGGTTCGGTATTTAAAAAAATTCCGATTTCGGTCTTTAAATCTTGGAATTTTACGTTTCAGTGACGCTTCTAAATACGGTTAATTTCGGTTCGAGTCTCTAGTTGTAGGTTTAAGTCCTAGTGGCATTTTTGTTAGTGATTTAAGTATCACTATGAATGAGATTTAAAAACTCCATATTTTAACATCGTAATGGCGGTATGGTTAAAAGATTAATACAAATAAAATTGTTTAAGGTTGATGAAATCTGGAATTAATCCGTTTGATTCTCAAGAAGCTAAACCTTACAAAAATGATCCAGAAATATTAGCGATGACGAATTTAGTCAACGCTTATCAAAACAATGATATTAATGAATTTGAAAATATTTTAAGACAAAATAGAGAAACTATAATGGATGATCCATTTATTAGAGAACATATTGAAGGTATATTTATTTATTTATTTATTTTATTACAATTCCTTGACAGTGTTTTTAATCAAAATAATTTATGATAATACATGTTTTAAGATCTCTTAAGAAATATTAGAACGCAAGTTCTTATCAAATTGATACGACCATATACAAGAATACAAATTCCGTTTATATCAAGAGAATTAAACATCGATGAAGATGATGTTGAAAATTTATTAGTTTCCTGCATTTTGGACAAGTAAATTTTTAGTTTTAAGTTTATTAAATAATTAATCATTATTTTTGTAGTACAATTCAAGGAAGGATTGATGAAGTTAATCACGTCCTATTTTTAGATAGGGCTAATGTTAATACAACTCGTTATGGTGCTTTAGATAGATGGACGAATCAATTAGGAGCTCTCCATATTTCAGTTGTTAATAAAATGGCATAATCGATACTAATTTTAACTAAATTAAACGATTTTTTTATTTTGCCATGGTACCACAGTTATTCTTTTTCTTTTGAATATACTTTCTTTTTGCATTATATTTATACAAATAATTCTCAAATTCTTTTATTGTGTTTTATTGCAATTCTATCTGTATTGTGTTCTGCAACTAATAAAAAAATGAAGCGTTTTTAAATTAAACTAATATTTTTGGTAAAAAAATTATTTATGTTTTTTATAGTTTGTCTGTAAATAATCATACCTTAATTATGTTTTTTATTTTCTCCCCATTTCCCATTAAAATTTTAGTCCCTTAAAGTCCTGCAAATGATAAGTAATAAATACAGGTAAACAAGAAAGCAGGATATTTTGGCCTTATTATGAAGAATACTTCTACAACCCATAAGGAAAGAAAATGTTTAGGATATGAAAGTAAAAGACTGAATTCATCTTCAAACAAGCCAAAAGTGAATTATTAATCATTATTGTTATATTATAACTTACCACCTCTAAGCTAGGATTTGCATCTACGTGCATTTGGGACACGCTTCCTTTGATGATTCCCAGCTTTTGTATCACCTGCTGGGCGGTTTTCCTTGTGGTCTTTTTCCAACTGGTATTTCTTGATGGGATATATAATCATAATCTTTATGTGGTAATGTCATTCTTTTTATCTGTTTTTCATCCATTTCACGACGTCCTAAATCCTCTTTTGACCCATCTTTGTATGCCTCTTATGGTTAATTCTAGTATTGATATTAATACCTTTATTTTTGTTGTTTGGGTCCCTGAAGAAGAGAGACAACTTCAATAAAACTAGAAATTTTGCTCCAGGATCGACAATACTATTTCAATATACAGCTCACGAACTAGGACCGGGCTACCGCTTTCAAAGGGTGGTCAAGAGGTATTTGGAATTGGCGAAGGAAATCGTTAGTAACAACTGACGATTAAAAAGTTCGCGAAGAAAGGAATAAAAGGTACAAAATGGGACGGTAATTTTTCTGCACCATTGCAACTGGGCAAGAACCGTTGACCCTACTTCTAAAATACGGTATTAAGAGCTAGCCTAGCTCTAGAACACGTACCCTTCAAGTGGAGGAAAATAGAGGTAGTCATCATGCGGAAATCAGGACGTGAATCTTACGCACTGGCAAAATCATGTAGACTGATAAGTCTTACGACATATCTTCTGAAACTCCTTGAGAAATTGCTCGAAAGGCACATAAAGGACGACATTTTTAGCGTCTCACCGTTGAATCTAAACCAATGCACATATTAATCTGAAGAATCAAGTGAACTTGCGCTGCACAAGTGGAAGGTACCCTGAGATCAAAAGAGGTTTCAATTGCAGTGTTCATAAACATAGAAGGGGCGTTTGATAACGCCAGACTAGAATCTATTTTTTTTTTTTTGAATATTGCGGCGTCAGCTGCTTCGGCTATTGGCCGTCATAAAAGAAAAAGCATGGTCCTTCGGACCATGAAAAAAAACATAACAATATATAAAAAATAAAACAATTAAGGCCACGGTGGCCGCAAATAAAATAAATAAATAACTTAATACTAATATCACAGTGACAACGAGGGTGTAAAAGGCCCTTACCGTCAAACAAAGAAAATAAAAAGCTTAACCCTAATATCACAATGGAGGCGGGGAGAGTGTAAAAGGCTTTCACCGCCATAGAATCTATTATAAAAGCTATAGAGCATGGGCATCCACTCAAAAACACGCAATGTGACCGTTGGGATCAAAGTTTTCCCAAAGACGTCCCGTAGGAGGATGTTCTCTCACTAGTAGATGATCTTCGGACACTCGTCCAACTCGGATATGCCAATGATATAGCAATACTTGTTGCAACCACAAAATTTCAGTTACAGAATTAGAGATGATGCAGAGCGTACTGAAAAATAATAAAGTCAGGATTGCTGCGATGATTTCCAACATCCGATAGGAAACGGAACTTTAAGAAGAAGTGCGTACTGAACAAGGTAGAAAAAGTGGTGCAGTAGGGCAGGGCAGGATTGTTGGTTAAAATCTATTTTAAATTTGGTTTAATAGTTTTCGAAATATTATAAAAGCTGTAAAATTATTTTTGACAAAAGTTTAAAAAATCAAATGAATACTAACCATCATGCAAAGAACTGGTTTTTGGTAATTAGCGACCCCAACTTATGATGAAAATGCTATGTAAAGATTAATTATGTATTTATAATGATTATAAGTACAAACATCTTACTTGGAGAATTAATTTTTGCGCGTTAGATATGTAATCAAAAGCAAAACATATTTATTTAATTAAACATGGAATAACTAACATATAATAAAATAATTATTTAGGAATGCATGTGCTCGTTAATTATTCAAGGAATTTTATTAGATGAATCATATTATTCTACCTGCAGTGTGCTGATATGAATAAGTTAAAGCAAGTGCCAAGTACAGTTAGAAGATGAGGTGTTTCATAGAGTAACTATGCATGAACAATTTTGTGTGCAATTTTGGTTCTTAAATATACCTTATATATGGCTTAAGTAAAGTGAGTTGAGACGCTTCGTTAAGATAACTTTGCCAGCTGACAAGATAGAAATACGAATGTGTAGAAATAAACAAAATAATAAATGAAGTCATTCTGTAAATTAAAGTTAATTAACATTACACAGAAGTTATTTGAGCAATGGGTGTGACTTAAGTAATGTTGTAACAATGAATATAAGAGAAACAAATGAAGAAGAGGAATCTTGTGCTTGTGCAGCATTTGTTTTACATCCTGTAACAAAATTATTAAATATTTTAAATGTGGGACATTCCATCCATCCAAAAGAACCAATAATCCTGGAACATAGTGAATTTTTAAAAATAAATGACCACATAAAAATAAGAATCCTTCATTTAAAACCAGAAACAAATAATTATTCATCAAGAAACAACCATTATGAGGCAGTTGAAAAAAGACACAGTATTAACAGAAATTCTTTAACTGAAGAATATTGGTTTACAAGGTGGAATAAACCTTTACAATCAAACACATGCAATTGTTCATTTAGAAGATCTCAACGATACTCAAAACTATCTGAACAATTCCCAAATCACAGACAATCTCAAAATATTTTTGACCATAATGTACGTATGAGTGAATTACGTAATAGTAAAATATCAAATTATGATGCCCCTGCTACAAAAATACGTAATGTAGAGACTTTTGTTGAAAGACTGATTCAAGACACACTTTTTGAAGCTTTACATGAATATTACATAACTCATAAAAACCTGCCAAGCATATGTAAAGGTATTGATAACTTAGCTTTTGTAAAATCACAAGACGATGTTGATGGAGTTATTTTACGAAGAAGTAAAGAACCTGCCATTTTACAAACCGAATGCAAAACGGTTCAAATTAGAAAAAATATTAAGAATGAAAATAAGAATAATTGTGCACATGGAAAGAGGAAAAATGAAATTGTAAGTTATTACTACCTTATTAGCGAATAATTAATTCTAATAATTATTAATTTCAGAAGCCCTTCATAATTTTACTTCATGGAATAGGAAGCACAGCAGATATTTGGTGGAATGTTATTAAAAGTTTATTAAGTAAAGGATTTGAAGTTGCAGCTCCTGATATGTTGGGACATGGTTATACTTCAGCTCCTAACAAACGTAAAGCCTATCGTTTCAAAAAATTATTAGAACACACTTTGGCTGTGTTTGATTATTATGCACAAAAAGATGAGAAACGAAAATTTATTATAATTGGCCACTCATTTGGGTAAAACTCATTTTTTCATATATGCTGAAAAACACCTGCGTACTTACCGCTACACTTATTTTTTTCATTTATGATCAGGGATTATTCAAAATCGAAATTGATGGTCAGAGACCAGTTTGGCGTTCTGTATAATTAGTTTTAATCTCTTGAGTAGAACGTTTTCGATTGCTTTTGAAATTTATGGCTACAGTGAAATCGGTCTGTACGATTCTACTTCGTGAGGTAGTTTCCCTGCCTTGGGGATCATTATAACTTCGCCACATTCCAACTGGCAGGGAATCTAAATGCTATATTGTAGAGATATATCAACATGACTATTCCTTTCCGCGCTAGTTGTTTTAGGATTCGCCCCATAATTATCAAATTCTTTCTCCACTTCTTTTGTCATTGTATTTTTGGCTTCTTTAAGTTAACGTTATTTTTTTCCATGTTTCTGTTTCACTATCTTCTTTGGCAACTTACTAGCCTTTTTATGTCTGGATCTCTTAGTTTTTGTAACCGTTCTTCTTTTACAGTTGGTCTTTTTTTTTTCTTTTTGCTAAGGTGATTTTTATGTTTGCAACTAGTAAAATATGGTCAGATCGCTCATCTGCTCCAGGGTATGAGTATAAGTACTTAACTGACAACCCAAATCTTCTGTTAGTAAGATAATCATCAGATTCCGAACTATCCCTTGTAGAGCCCATCCACTGAAGATTTTCACTAAAGCCGGCAAGGTTTTTTCTACAACTTTTCTTTGATTTCGATACTGCTGCCCGGGTAGAAAAACTTCCATTTTCCACGGAACTTCTTCCACTGCCGGGTCACCATGTAGGTTTGCTAATTTACGCATTCAAAACTGTTCCCCCAGAGAACTGATTGGGGAACTTGTTTCTTCAGAAAATTATGAGTTAAATGTATTTTTATGATTCGTTTGGGACTAAAGTGGAGGTAGTTTCTCGTTGACCTCTTCCACGCTAATGGCACAGTTTCAGCCGCCCAATTTGAGATAGACGCCGTTTTCACCCGCTCATTCTGGTGTAGATTTACTTAGCTTCGTTCCTTACCTTTGACCTTTTTAGCATTGGTGGCCCTACCAGGAGCTTTTGCTTCAAATAGTATCGCTCTTAAGATTATCGCAAGTACTGTGCCCCTCGCGACGACAATGTATACACCTCCATTGTAACTACTCATCTAATTTTATTTTCATTCAGTTGTAGTTTAGCGACTGCTTTAGCGCGATACCGTCCACAACAAATTGTACAATTAGTTTTAATAAGTGGAGGAGGACCAACAGCTTTATCAGCTCCTGTAACTGGAAATGAAATTTCTGTTTTTAGTTGCTTACAATTATTAATAAGTCCACTGTTATTTTGTGGATTAAAAAGGTTAAATAAAATCAAAACCCAATTCATTTTAATAAATTAATCATTTTAGAAGCTTTTTTTACTCCTCTAGAGGCAAGCATTTTAAACCTTGTGACTCCGATACGTCCATACCAAAGTACGTTTTAGATTATATAGACAAAGAACAAAATTGGCCTGAAGGTGATGCAGCTTTCCATAGAAGAATTTTAATTCCCACATTGCTCGTGCATGGATTAAAAGATACTCAAGTTACGCTTGTGCAAGAATGTGAAATGGAACGTGTAAGCGATTTTTAAATAATTCTTTTATCAGTCGGTAATTATTTTTTTTTTTTTAAGACTATTCCACGAGCGTTTTTAGAGTTAATTCCAGCTGCAGGGCATATGTCGGTTTTGGAAACTCCTGAACAATTAAGTCATATGATTTTGTGCTTTGTAGACTGGTGGTCACGTTAATTACAGCTTGCCCAGTTTACCATGGTATGTGAAATGCGCAAAAACTAACAAGGATAGTAGAGAAAAAAAGTGTGACGCGACTTAATATGATTGTCCCCACTCTAACGTGTAAAATACTTCTGTGCATCCATGAGTTAGATACCACGATGAATTGGGCAAGCTGTACATGTTAGTACAAACAATTCCAGCTAATCTGTACATTTTATAAAAAAATAACTTGACTGATTTACAAAAGGAAGATTTATTTTATACAAATCCAAACAATAATGTATACAATAAATAATTTTTACATTTATATTAACAGCACTTGCACTTGTTTGTTTCAAACTTTATTTAGCGGGTTCTCAGGTGATTTTTGCCATTCTTTAAATATCATTTGTTTTAATTGTGATAAACGTAAACCAGGATTTTCTAATTTCAATTCAGCTAATCTTCTTTCTTCATAGGCAGTATATGCTGCTTTCATACGTTTTTCAGGGTGTTTATCAGCAGCTTCTTCATTTGAACTAGGGACAAAAATTAATAATTTAATACCGAGATAAATACAAGCTGAAATTGCAGTTTTAAATTAAAATTCAATTCAAAAACTGATGTATTTTAATTTTTTTTAGATTTTTAAATAGTTTCTCAAAAACCAAAATTACCCAATACTCACTTTAGAATGTTGATAGCTTCAGTCACACTTCTAGCTTCATCTCCATCAATTTGAAGGCGATTAATATTTTCTTCAACAGGTAGGTCCAAGTGGGTTTCTATCTTCTCTTCTTTTTTGGAGCCTGTTGATAATTTCGTACTTTCTATTTGTGCCCTGGTTACTTTCGGCGCGGGTGCCGGTTTTGAAACTTTTTTGATTGAGTTCATTTCTTGCTCTAGAAGAAGTTTTGCTTCAGCTTTTTTCTGCAATTGCTCCTGCCTCTTTCTCTCTTGCTCTTCCTATAAAATTTAACAAATGTTGTGAAAATTGAGGTGCATTGCCAGGTATGGCCTCAAACCTAAAAAGCAAATCAGAGTATTACACCCTACATTGGAGGGTAGAATAATTTCTGTTGGTGAATAATTTAAGTAAGCTGGGAAGTCACCACTTGCTAATGACTCCGACACTTGGAAGAGTAACAACAATTATAAAAATCTACCTTTTTTTGTTGTTTTTTAGCCAAATTTTTATCATCATCCTTCCATTTGGCATCTTCCTCTTCTGCTTTCTTTTTTGATTTTTCCTGATCTTTTGCTGCTTCTTTTCGTGCTTTAGCAGCAACTGCCTTGCTATTTTCACCAACAAATTTTTTAGGCATATTTGTCTCAGTAAATTAGTTGTCCAAGCGAAGAGAAGTCAACTAAGAGAATTGGGTTCAAAACTTGAGTTGCTTTATAGTTTTCTACAATAACAAGTGTAAATAAAAGTGTCATTTTGGGTGTTAAATTTAATTTCATAAATGTTGATTTACCCTTCACTTAAATTTAAGAAATTACTTTTGTTGTCAAAAAATTTCATTAAATTTCCAGTTAAAATAAATTTAAGCAATATGTCTAAACAGAAACAGACAAAAAAGGGTAAAATGACAAAAAAAGTTGAAGAGGTAAACCTTTTAAATAACTTGTATAAAATTTATTATTTAAATTTTTATTGGCTTAAAATTATAATTACTTTTGTTTAATTGGGCTGCTCACTGCTGTAGAATTTTAATATAATATTATTTTCTACACATAACCTCACTTTATACAACTTTATAAACTTCATTGACGTCAATGTTCCCAACCCAATTTTATAAACGTCAATAATCCCAACTTTATTTTTTAAACGTCAATGTTCCCAACTGCATCAGCGGGAAATTTAAATAAATTTTAAAAACTTTTGCAGGAAATTACTACAGAGATGGAAGTAATTACGCTGGATAAGTCAAAAAATATATTGATTCATATTTTGGCCAAACCAGGAGCTAAACAAAATGCTATTACAGGTATATAATAATTTTAAATTTTTTTTGACCTAATATTGATGATGTTATTGGAAAACCTTTAAAATATACCTAATGTACTGTAATCCTTAAACTTTTATTGTTTTACAGATGTTTCATCGGAGGGAGTAGGAGTACAAATAAATGCACCCCCAACAGAAGGAGAAGCTAATGTAGAACTAGTAAAATATTTATCTAGTGTAATTGGAGTAAGGAAGGGAGATATATCTTTACAAACGGTAATTTATTTATCTTATATCTATCTGCAAATACAAATACCCCTTTTGTACTAAAATTTTTTACGAAAGTTTTCCATCGCTCTTGGCAATGTATGAGCTGTGTATATATATGTATTTGATGATATGTGCTAAAGATCATAGAGATTGAAGTACCCCACTGCGAAAAATGGCATATTACCTAATATTAAGCTTTACACATCGGACATGTTAATTTGTGTACTGTTAATTTTACGCATATACTGTAGCACGGCCACTATTTAATTGCAATAATTAATTTTTTAATTTTTTGTGCAGGGTTTTAAGTCAAGACAGAAAACCATCAAAGTATTAGGAGAGAATATTACATTGGAAAGAGTTAAAGATCTTATAAACGGAGAAATAAATAATAAGTAACTTTAGTCAGTATTTTTTTTATCCATAGATATATGTGCAATTTGCTAACGGCCCCTGGCCGTTACTTTTGGAGCCCTTGCATTAGGCTAACTAATAAAGAAAGTAGAAATCGGATATTCGAGAAATCCTTTTTTTATATTGGGTCAATCTTGGTTTTAATTAATCCAATCTTAACCTCATTTTGTAGCAAATAAAAAGTACTTTGAGTGCATTAAGAAACATTTTAATCACAGGCTGTAAGAGCTACTTCATCAAATATGACAATAAAAATTTTAACCCTCTGGATTAAATTTACTTATGCAAGTTTTAATTTATCAAAAATCAACTTATTGATTAAATAAAAATTTTAGAACTGAGTTTCTAAACACACAAGTATCATAAAATACAATCCCAAAGCAGTGTTAAGTTTTGATTAATTTTTATTAAATAAATTTAAACTACCGCCGAAATCATAAGCGTCAATACTAAAAACATTCAATACATCGAATCAAATTATCAAAGTCTTAAACCGGAAGCTACTACGCATTGCCAACTTACAAACTAAATATTGATTGGTTTGCAACTTCGCTTGCAATTAGTTTGACCGTTCATCAACAGATGGCTAATAAATAAAAAAATTGCATACACCGTTGCCCTAACGATAAATTGATATAGAACCTTTTTTGTTGAGAATGTTCTTATCTTTTGTTTTTAGGGTTTAGAATTTTAAGAGTTTAGGATATCTCGTAGGGATAAATTTTGCAAAATTATAAAGACAAATTACGGTCAATAAAAATGCGAATAAAGTTAACTTCGCGGGATCTTACGTTTCGGAAATGTCGTCGTTCTTTTCTTAACTTAAAAAGCGTCGCGACAACAGACGGAATGTCCCATAATTTTTTTCAAAAAAGCGTCGGATATTACTCGTCGTGTACTTTATTTCCTAAAAAGGAATTTTTCTAAATATGTTTCTGCGGGGGTTAAAAGCACCAAAAACCGTGTTTTTAACGGGAAATTTTCAATAATTTGTTTGACCCCACGGATATTACGCGGAACGTCGAACCATAGACTTTTTTTGTAGATCTTAAGATGGTCTTTTTTATTTGAAAAACTTTTTTCTAAAACCTGTAGTTTTTGAGATATCGTCGATTGTTTTTCTTAACTTTAAAGGCGTCTTTCTCTCTTGTTGCTCTACTTCCTTATCCCTTTCCCTTAGGTCTATTCTTACAGTATCTTCTTGGTGCATTCTTTTCTTTGCTTCTCATGGATTCATTCCACATCTTCAAAGGTATTTCTTCCTTATTTTTCCCAAGGTTGTCTTTTTTTTCCTCTTCTTTCTTTCTCACCTTCCAACACTCCCCCTTAGTTTCTGGGTCACCTAGCCCAGGATAAAGTATTATGGAAACAATGAAGGGAGGCCTATATTCAGAAGTGGACAAAAAATGGGCTGAACAAGGAAGAAGAAGAAAAAATTGTTGATAAAACTAGTTTGAAACAAATTATAAATTTATGTGAGCTCATTGCAGTTGTTTTTTATAAGTTTTTTATTTGTTTATATCCACAATCAGTGTTTTAATGAATGAAACTTGGGCTCTGAGATATAAAAAGAAATACATTCTGAATAAGTGATATAAAAACATCAATTAACATTCATTTAACAAATTTGGATAGAAATGAATTATGTTCTTTCATAAAAACCATTTTCTGTATGGTTTGGGCTTTTGGTACACTACAAACCTCTTCATTATCCTGGTAAGAAATCGAAATCAGCATTTTTGTGAAAAATTTGATTTAAAATTTTCACATTTCGTACCAGGATAACATAAACGCGGTGATAGAGGGATTTTATTTTCCATTATTGATGTTAAAATTACATATCGCAAAAATTTTTATTTTCCATCAAAATTTTAATTAGTTTGATTAAATTGGGGTTGGGTTCAAACCAAAACTTATTTTTAACAAGTCCTTGTATCTAGAAATGGGTAGACAAACTATTTTTGTTAAATACCACAATAATTTTAGGTTTACGTCTTCACTCACTACATACTTGTATGTTTGGTTGCATATATCTAAAAGGAAATAAAGACAAAAAACAAATAAATTTCTTTTAAAAATTGTTTTATTAATAATTTTATAACACACAAATTTTTATGTACAATATTAGAAAAAATTTAGCACTTTGTCTTTCTGTCTATATTTCTTTTTTTTCCTGGTTCCGAGTAAAGTCACGTCAGCCGACTCCCAGTAAGGTAGTGTGATCGGTTCCGGGTGGAGCCAGGTCCACTCCAGGAAGGTGAAGATGTGTCCGGGTAAGGTAATGTTCACTCTGAGTAAGATCAAGTTGGCTCTGGGAAGGGTGTAGTCAACTAAAAGTAAGATAATTCCAAGTAAAGTAATGTCGAGTCCGGAAATAAAACTTGACTGCCAGCGTCGTAATCGTAATGACTTTACCCGAAACCGATACCTTGACAGCCAGCGTCGAATGGGTGATATTATCTCCGGGTAATGACTTTACCCGGAACCGATATCTTGAAAGTCAGCGTCGTGTGTTTGATATTGTAATGACTTTAGCCGGAACCGATAACTTGACGGTTAGTGTCGAGTAGGTGATATCGACTCCGTCAGCGTCGCGTGATAATTTTTATGACTTTACCCAAAACCGATAACTTGAGACTGTCAGCATCGAGTGGATGATATTGACTCCGGGTAATGACTTTACCCGGAATCGATAACTTGACTGTCGAGTTTGATATTGCAATAACTTCACCCGGAACCAATAACTTAACAGTCACCATCGAGTGGGTTATATTTTAATGACTTGACCCGGAACCGATAACTTGTGAGTCTGCGTCGCGTGTGTGAAATTGTAATGACTTTCCGACTTTACCCGGAACCGATAACTTGACAGTCAGCGTCGCATGTTTGATATTGTAATGATTTTACCCGAAACCGAGAACTTGACTATCAGTATCCCGTGTGTAATATTGTAATGACTTTACCCGGAACTGATAACTTGACTGTCAGCGTCGAGTATGTGATATTGACTTCGGGTTATGACTTTACACGGAACCGATAACTTGACTGGCAATGTCACGTGTGTGATATTGAAATGACTTTACCCTGAAACGATAACTTGACTGTCAGCACAGTGGGTGATAATGACTCCGGGTTATAGCTTTACCCGGAACCGATAACTTGACAGTCTGCGCCTCGGGTGTGATATTGACTCCGTGTAATGACTTTACCCGAAACCGATAACTTGACTGTCAGCGTCGAGTGTGTGAAATTGACTTCGAGTAATGACCTTACCCGAAACCGATAACTTGACAGTCAACGTCACATGTGTGAAATTGTTTCCGGGTAATTACTTCCCCGAACCTATAAATTGACAGTTGTTAGCATCGCGTGTGTGATATTGAGTCAGCTTTGCGTGAGTGAAGTTAATTTGGGGTAAAGTAACCCGGGCCTTAACGAGTCACAAAAACTTCGAGGCATATCGCTTTAAGAAAAGACCGAACCCATAATGTAGAACCTGCGCCGAAGAGGATTCACTGCGAGAAACTGAAGACACGCAAGCGATACCAGGGTGAGGAAACTGGGCGCCAGGTGAAGTGGGGTTTTAGAGGGTAAAAGGCCAATAAATAGGCTATAAGCTTTCCCGCAACCACAATAATAAAAGTTATGTTAGGTTGGGTTATGTTGGGTTATGTTAGATTAGGTTAGATTAGGTTAATAGTCTGAAGGAGAATATTAGAGACCATGGTTATTTTCCCTTTCTAAAAAAATGGTTCAAATATAAGAATTTAAGAAAGTTGGAGGTCAAAAAATTTTTACGACAATTTTTTTAAACTTAAGAAAGATTAGGTTACGATTTTGGGGTAAAATTTTACCAATTTCTTTGTAAATAATATTGTAATATATTACCAAAAGAGTAGTTGCAAATATTTTAGGGAAAATAAATTTGTCACGTCGCTATTTTCTTGAGGAAATTGAGCGAAGACAATTTATAATATTTAAGGGCGAGAATGAATGAAGACATTTAATAAACGTGAAGCAAAAAGCAATCGATGTTCTAGGGAATTTATAGGACGTGCAAATTTATTTATATACCTCACATAACTTTTAGGAAGAAAGGAATAACTATTATAGGCATTTTAATGATCGCTAAACTAACTATTTTATTTTTATTCTCAGAATTTTTGTTTTAGTTTTACACATTCTTTAAAGATACTTGTTAACGATACTAATAATTAGACTTTAATAAAGTAGTAAATAATAATTAATTATAATACAATTATAACAAAAAAACAAATAATTGCGAACGTTTTAAGCAATTTCTTTTATATTGTTTATTATTTTTAATTTTTTTTTTTTGATAAATCACATAAATATTATTGTTTCAATTTGTTTGAGATAAGTTTATCTTTAAGTGTATATAGATTTTATTCGCAATTTTAAATACTTGGGTTTAATTAATTTATAAAATACATATTTACGTATAAACATATTTGTTTGCAGTTATTTGGAGTTAATAGCAAATGGTTCTTCATCATTTGTACGTAGGTAGTAATCTCCATAAGCACTGTAAAAATATTAATAATTTCTTAAAAAATAAAATAATTTAATTGATTAAAGCTATTATATGTAATGAAATGATTAAATATTAATAAATTTTTTTACAAAACTTACGATTTGTCAATATGGTAATCTCCTAGGAACGATTCATGATTGTCACTGCAGTTGCCGTTATCATAATCATTGAAACTTTCACATAAGTGAGCGATGAACTCGTAATGCTGAAATGATTCCGCTAAATAGAAATAGGCACGTGAATGTGCACAGGTCATAGCAATATCAAATCCACATCCTGGTTGTTTCGTTCCGCCATTGGGGTAATAATCAGCATGTCCAATAGCACTACTAAATCCAAGTGAAGATGTATGTACGATTTGTACAAAATCAGCATCTGATGCATCAAGCCGTTCTTCAGTATTGGTTAAGGAGAAGAGAGGTGAAGCAGGATCCAAACCAATAATCCAATTTATTTTTCCTGCAACTTGACTTCCCGCACGACCAGCTACATGAGCTCCAAGGCTATGACCAATAAGATTAAAGTCTTTGCTTGAAGATCCATAATATGATATCATTTCATTTATGAAATCACCAAGAGCAGCCCCAATATAAGGAACTGCGTTTTTAGCAGAGAAATAATTTTTATTAGCAGGACCACTCCAATCAACGACAAAGACATTTAAATCAAATCTTGTTAACAACGCATCTCTAAGTAACGTATTTACTTTACTTTCGTAGTTATTATTCCATCCGTGTATGAGGAATACGTTTTTTCTGCGTTTTTCATAAAATACGGATTGAGACATAGTTTTAAAATTAGTTGGTTTGATATCTTCCCAATAGAGAGGATTATCCTTAGTGTATAAGTAGAGCGTAATATCAGAAGCATCGACACCTTTTACTTGCAAAGTTGCGTTAATTAAATTTTCAACTTGTAATTGACCAGCTTCATCTTCCCATAAAAAGAAGCTCATCCTATCTGCTCTTTCTTCCTCCGGGTCATAGTGCCGAGGAACATTACGACTCTGCCCTAATTATAAAAATAATTAAAATCTACAAGAAGTCATTATAATAGTACTTACAAGGACTGGCGGTTGTGATTGCAAGGAAACTTATCAATACAATGATTGCTTTCATGTTTTTCTACTTTCATTCCTTAGTGTAAATAAACGTGTCTTTTATATTCCCGAGATATCTTTAATCATTTTTTTTTTTTGATAAAATTGTTTGATTGATATTGATCTAAATCGTATCCAGGTGTATTATTAAGATAATCTTATAGTTCCGAAAACAATCGAATTAAGAGGTTTTAATATTTAATTAAAATAAAAGTACTGCTAAGGCCACGCGCGCTAATTGAAAAGTTTTACTTTGAAACTTGTAATAGTAAAGTACCAAGTGTTGCCCACAAATCCCAAGCATAAAATTTTTTGCCGAGTTCTATTTTTAGTTATAAATAAAAAAACGTTATAAATAAATAAAGAACGCAATATTAGGATTCAGTCGCATATTTTTTGCAAATCACTCATAAAACGTTAATCAATCATTTTTTATCTTAAATTATAAGGATTAAAAGGTATAAATAAATATCTAATCTTAAAAATGTGCATTCTTATAATTTTATTTATTAAAACACATTTTTTGTATGCAAATCTACGCAATTAACTTACTAAGCTTAATTCCGGGTTACGGAAAATTGTCCCCCTATATTAGTTAGGCAGGGTAAAGTCCCTTTATAAATACTCCCACGTCCCAATTTTACATCCACACTCGGACAAATTTTTGCTTGATCTTGAGTAAAATAAACTTGTCGAGCACTCAAGCAAACATTCAAAGGAGGAGCGGGTACACAAAAAGGAATAAAATCTGGACCTTAAATAAAAAATAATTGCAATTAACTGCCACAAAAATAAATTAAATCCAATTCACGCCCACCTACTGATTTACTTGAAATTACCACACCATCTACGATCAAATCCAAATTCATTTTTAATTCATTCGCATTGTACATTGTCCGGAGGCATACTGCAATTAAAATGAAATAAAATAAAACTTTGATTAGAATATGTCATACCATTTTTCCCCATTTTTCTAAACTGAAATCCGGCGCAACATTGGCAGGACAATCCTTCACAATTACAATTTGGTATAGCAATGGGTCCAAGCTTCTCTAAAACGTAATAAATTGAATTACTATTATTAAACTGATAAATTCATTACCATCTGCGGGAACGATTGTAATAAATCCAAAAATCAATAAAATTGCAACGCTCTGCATGATGCTTGTCGTGCTGATTATTTTTTTGCAGCCAATTTTAAGTTTTTATATAAAGAGACAAACGGATGTTGTATAACAGCAAAGTTTTCTATAAATTATTAAAATAATTATTTCTGCTTACGTGAATTTAAGAATTATTTTTCGCGTTTTTCCATGCTTCGTTGATACATATATTTTTACTTTATTTGAATTCAATTGTGCGTGTAGGAAAATGATGATGAAAATATTAAAATATTATTTAATAAAACCTTTTGTTCAACATATGATTTATTTCGATTCGTCATTTATTATCTTTGAAGAAGTAAATGCTGCAAATATTATATCAATCGAAATTGAGCCCTTTTGTTCCTGTTTTTCCTTTATTTCTATGAAATATTATATGTGAAAATAAAAAAATACGTTTCATCTCCATAATATATATATCGAAATCCTGGAATTTAAGGTAGGAAGGATTTAATTATACTTCGTTTGGTTTTGACAGGTTAAAAGTATAAAATATCATCCTTGTGGTTTAATTGAGGTATTAGCACGCAATGTCCTTTTTAAAAGAACCCTTAAATTTGTTATACTTATCCTACTTAAATAACACAACTCTTTATTTGCACAAATTTACATAAGTATTTAATTAAGCAAAAACACTTTAAGTAAACACTAAAACTTCAATTTTTTTTATAAATTTATCAAACAAGTGGACTTTGAGAAATATTTATTTGGCCATGTCCATTATTTGATCTAATAATTAGCTATAAAACTCCTGGTTTGTAATATTAGGGTCTCAGGTTTCAACCCCGTTGTAAGAACAGGGGCGTCGTTTGTTGTTTCGCCACTTTAGTGCAATATAATCATAACCATGGAAAGTTAGGTTAGGTTAGATATTTATTACGGGATTCCCTTTAAAAAGATTTTACAATAAAAAACACAAACAAACATAAAAGCATTTTTAAATTTTTACTGGTGCTCTTCAACTCAACATTTTTCGAATATTTCTTTTTCGTTTGCCATAGGTGTTTTATATATTGTCCATTATCAGGGGCGGTTTAGGACAAGAATTAGTCTCAGGCTATTTTTAGGACCATAAGCTTATTTTTACAGAATTTTTTGGGGCTCAAAATTTTTTAGAAAAACACCAGCTCTTCGGCATATTGGACATTTTGCTGGTGTTTACCAGAACTGACAGATGGCTAATTCGCACTAGCCGTTATCATGACTATGTACGTGTGCACCTTGTCCCAGCTGTTAATCTTAGAAGTATGTAATAAGTCGGCCGAACCAGCAAAGACAGTAATAGTGAGAAACAACAAAGATTTCGCCAGAACAGATTGATACAATATTCACTCTTCGATAGATCGCAGAGAAAGCTACCAAGTACGATAATATTGCTTTCATGTGCTTAATTCATCTCACTAAAACTTTTGATAGGGTGAGACTAACGGACGTTTTAAACCTTCTACAAAGAAGAAAGATCGACCCCAAAATAATATCAAGTACTCAACTCAGGTATTACAACAACTATAACAGCAAGCAATCAAAACATAAATCAAAGTCAGATCCGGTAAATACGGGCACTTGGCTGGCTCCTCGAACGTGGGATCAGACCACAACCTCTTACTGTACATTTATCGAGGTAATATAACTCTGAATAAAACGCAAACCTAAGAATCTCTCATCTTCTTTTGAGCCTCATTCGCTTAACGAACGTTGGCTATCATGTTTACAATCATTACTTCATTGACCACTGCTCTGAACAGCGACTCTGTTGTTAATCCGAACCACTATCGCAGGTTCTTTAGCCAGGATGTTCTGCGTCTTTCCGCGCTACGTTTTCCATCAATTTTTCCCTGCTTAATTATGTGCAGGATATTGTATGTCCCTCATTACGTGTGCGAAAGATGTAATTTTACTGGTCTTTACGATCCGTACTATTTCGGAATCTTTCTTTAAAATTTCCATCACAGTATCATTTCGAATGTGGTCCGTCCAGCTTATGTGAAGTATCCTTCGGTAGCACCACATCTCAAAGGCTCCTAGTTTTTTAAGATTTCTTTCTGTTACTGTCCATGCCTCCACTCCATACATGAGGACCGAGAACACGTATCATCTTAGTATCCTTACCCGTAGTGCTAGATTCAGATCGTTTTTACACAGTACTTTCTTTATACGTATGAATGCTGTGCATATATGTTGAAGATTAGTGGGAATAGGACGCAACCTTATCTTACTTCTCTTTGTATGTCAACGGCTTATGTAAGTTTGTCTTCAATCCTGACGTTTGCTGTTTGTTGCCAGTAAAGGTTTGAGATAAAGCGTAGATATTTGTCATCTATTTTCGTGTTTCTTAATATTTCTAGCATTTTGTTGTGTTGCAGCTTATCAAAAGCCTTTTTAAGGTCTATGAAGCATTATTATCCGGTTTACATCTCTGAATCCTTGTGTTGACTTGTAGGCTAAATCCCGCTTCTCTGGTCCCCAGACCTTTGCGAAACCCAAATTTTGTTTCGCCGATGTGTTCTTTTACTTTTCTGTATATTCTTTGATGTATTACGTAATGGAAGATCTTTAAGACGTGGCTCATTAGGCTGATTATGCGGTGATCGCTGCACTTACTCTTTTTTGGTATTACTGCAGAAGTGTTGAGCCAATTCTTTGGAATTTCTCCTGTGTCGTTTAGTTGTGTTAACACTGTAATTCCCTTAGTCTGAAGTACTTTTAATATTTGTGTGGATTGCGTCCGGTACTGTAGCTTTTCTGTTTTTTGCATTTTTTATTCCTCTTTTTACTTCATTCTTAGTTATCGCAGGGCCAGTGGAAATGTCTTTTGTGTCCGGTGGTAGTGTTGTGCGATTTTCCCCAAACAATTCTTTGATGTATTCCCCTCATAAAGATTTAATATGGAATTACTAGATAACCAAAGAACCAAAATAAAAAATGCTAATAGAATATTATAAAAAATCAAAACCAATCAAATAAACCATAAACCACAACCTTAATCATGCATGGAAAATTAAAGAATCTAAAGCCAACCATTCACAATTCTAGTGCAGGCCTACAGTATAGGATTACAGTCGTATGAGTGGTCCACACAAACTCCTATAAGCTGTTACAACCAGTCCTTATTTTACTGTTCTCTTGTCTAGCTGAGTAAAAATGTCGTCATCGCACTTTTTTAAATTCTCTTTGATTGTCTGCAGAGAATGTCCCATATACACTTTATCTCTTTGTACACTTCTATGAATTCGGACAAGCCGAAATTATAAAAAGAAAAACAAGCAGCAACCAGGGAATACTTCAAAAACAAACCAAAATAAAACCGAGTAAATATGGAAATAATAGCAAAGAAAAGGGACTCTTGCGGTTCTGCAAAAGGTTTTCCAAAGATATGGAATACGATCTATATGGAGAATGACAACAAAGAAGGATATGAAATATGCTTCGCAATAGAAAAAATCGACAAATAAATATCTACAAACGTCAATATTTACAACTGAAGTATGGGTAAACTATTTTAGGCAGCTAAATAAGACGACCACAAAAGAAACAGGAGGATATCATGGAAAACAATCGATAACACAATAAACAACTTACATTCGAGATTCTCTATGATGATGTATCCAGAGCAATAAAGACACTAAGAAATGGAAAAAGTTTCGACATTCACTCAAAAACTAACGAAATATGGAGTTTACCAGTGAACCCTAAAAATAGCTAAGTAATTCCGAAAATTGCAAAGTGCCAAAACATCTTCGATGAATGGAGGACAAGCATCACCATCTTAAAATTTAAGAAACGTACCACAAAATATCCGAAAAACTATCAAAGCATAAATCTCTTAAGTACAACGTCAAAATTACTAATAAAAATTCTAACCGACTAAACGGGAATAAATGAGGAACAACAAGGTTTTCGGCGGAACAGATTTACAATTGATACCATTTTTATAATTCGTTAGAGAAATGGAATTTGACAAACCACTTACTTCTGCTTTATTGATCTTACGCAAGCATTCTACAGGATAAAATTATCGGAAGAAGGCCTTACAGCTTTCTGCGGTAGTTTTGTAGCAGTGTAACAAACGTAGATATAAACCAATTCTTACTGCATTAGTTTAAGTGTATATTTGTGGATTTCTCAGTTATGATCCTAAACTGCACATTTTGTTGTGCGTTTTCAATGGTTTTCAAGGTCTTGGAGCAGGCTATCCCAAAAACCTTACGGTCTAAAGCAGTGGTGGTGCGCAAACTGTGGGTCGCGAGAAAAATTTTCAGGGTCGCCAAATTCAAAGAACTTTATATGACAATAAAAAATATAGCTCATATCGTTTCGCGAAAGCCTTTTGTACAGGTTATTAGACCTCTTCACTTAACCGAACTGTTATTTCTGCTTCTTCCAATATGTACTGTCGTTTTTTTTTATATTTTTAACGTCTGTTTAAATTCAATTTTAAAAATTATTTAATCCTAATCATAATGTTTAAGCCACTTGCTCTTATGTTTTAATTATTATATTTAATTATATATTTTTTTGTAGTAAATTTTTCTATTCTTTATATTTTTATAAATCAAATTTAAGAATTTGCTTTTGTACGTTTTACAATTGTAATATTTTTGTTTTACAAATTATAATTTTAATTGATTTAAAACGTATTAAAGATTTTAATGAGGTGTTTATGGAAAAAGGGGTATTTGTAGAGACTGCAGAGGAAGATATAGCAGGTTAGTAAGTTTAGTAACCCCCTGTACCCTGTACCCCACATCAACAGCTGTAAATCAGCGAGTCTATCTATTTGTACGCAGTCAAAGAGAGGTCTAAGTGACTAATGGTGTCAGAAACTCCCTTAATTAATTCACCACACCGGTGCTGATAACAGAGATAAAACCACCCTTGTCATCCTGCTAGAGTCGATTCCTTGACACTTTAGTAATTATTGAGGCTACGATCGAATGCCTCTTGTACTTGTCTTTCGGAGATTACACCTTTTCAAAATTTTATCGCCAAACACAATTTTATGTAAACGAAGATACTTGCGCTATCTATACACAACCCTTAATTGTTTTATTTAATTAAAGCGGGTTTATTTTATGATGTTTTAATGCATCACAAGATATTTAAATGAAGCAATACTCCCGTGTTCTTAGATTCACAAAATATGTACGGATAAATGTTTAATAAAAATAAGAATATGTCAAAAGTTTTATGTTCTTTATATAATATCAGTGTTTTATGTAAACCAACTAAAAATTTCATATACTGACAGAAAATATGCTTTAAAATTTACCGAGTATAATAATAATATGTACAAATAAGTATATAATTCAGATATGTTCCGCAATATTTCATAAAAATAGTAGTTGTAAAAGTTTTATATATGCTGTAAGGAAAACACGTTTTGATTTATTTATTTATTTACTTTACATACGCTACATACGACGTTTACAAAGAACGGAAATCAAAGAAGCCAACTTACATAATATATTTATATACAAAAATTTTAACTTTTCCCATTCTTCCTCACTCATTTTAACTTTCAAACATTATCAAAGATTCCCATCGATGCTTTATTAATTGGTCAGGTAAAGTAATTCAAGGTATGTGGTCCACCCTTAAAAAGGACACAAAAAAATCGACAGACTGTATAATTAAATAACATACATAATGTCTAGATGGAGTAAAACAAATAGTAAAGTTGACTTAAACACCTCTTTTGTGTCCCTTCACACGATTAAATAACGATGAACGATCTTGAGATAAAATCTGGGATCGAACACCCACATAGACATTTTTGCAAGAACATATACCAATTAAAATTAATAAAATTAAATTTAAAAATTAAACCCAAAAACTAAGTGAATATTTTTCTACTTGAAATTCTATATGGAAGAACTTTTAGCTAAGTTTCATGTATGTTTGTAGCAACCCGTTTTAATTTTTTAGAGAGTGCTCTTGCTCTATCGAGTGTGGGTAGACTGAGTCCACTTTTTGCCTAATTGTACGCCCTTAGGCCCTTAATGTGATTAGAAGGGCATCACAGACTATACCCCTAGCTTTTAAGGTGACCGAACAGAAAATTGATTTTTTTTTAAATAATTAATTGCAAGTAGATATTGGCAAATAATAACAACATTTACATCCGTTTCTGTTTTATAAAAAGACAATTGAAGATAAAAATGATAAAATTAAGTAAAAAAATTGAACACAGCGGTCGTTTATTTATCCACATCATTCTCCCATTACAGAAATTGCAGTAAACAGTCAGAATGCAAAATTTTGAATTTATTTTTGAAAATTTAAGTTTAAAAAAAATTATTCGTTTATGCTGAAACTTGGTATTCTCATATTACTTTCAACGCGCTTTACAGTGGTGTTGACAGTATTTTAAAATCCCAAAATTATCTTAAATTTATGTAATTTATTTAAAATTTATTCAGATGTCCATTGTTAAAATCCTCTGAACTAATTTTTGTTGTAATAAGCAATTAATTGGATATCAAATAACATTTATTATTAAGTTCAATATTTTTAAAGTAGACATATTTTTATGTAATCGTAAAAGATCATTAGGGGGTCAAACCCCCTAGGTGTTTAAAAGTTGCTTTACGATAAATCTTGACGTTCGTTTTATTTATCGGGGTGGCCAAGGGGGTTGCAAAAATCCAGGGGGCTTTGCACACAATAGCGAGAACGACGAAAAATCCTGGCAATTGTCTCAGGATACAAAGCGCAAGATTTAAACAACATGCACACACGTAACGTTCAGGAATATTTGAGCACAAAATATAATTTAGTAATTAATGAGGCTTTTAAAACATTTTTTAATGTATATTTTTTAAGGCGCTGGTAATTTAAGATGAAGAGTTTAATGAGGATTAAAAGTCACATGAGTTTGGGAGCATTAGATAATAAGAAAACATCCGACATAGGACTTCTTTAAATGTATAATTATACCATTTTAATAGACAGATATGTTTTTTAGATGTGTTGTATGGTGATTTTATATGAAGTAGTTACTGGATGGTGGCTTTAAATGTCGCATTAGTTGATTGTTGCATTCCAGAATCGAACTATTGACATTTGTGGTGTGACCACGAACGGGTAGACTATTTAGAAACTAAATTTTAGGCTAAGAAATTAATGAGATAAACATAAATCTCTTGCAGATGCTCATTCTTGTATGGTGTTTGAATATCTGAAAAAAAAAACTTAACAGTAAGATCGCTACACATATTTGTCTACCCAAGGTATGAAATAAACGATTCTATCGCCACAACTTATTATCACCTGTTCCACTCTGCATGGCGCCTTTACAGCCCACACACTCTTTCTCTTTTGCGCTCAATGTCTGACTCTTAAAACTCATTTAATAATTTAAAATTGGCAGCTAAAACCCATTTAAATTCCAAGAATTTATTTATCGATATCGAAATATAAATACAAAACACAAGTAGATAAATATTTTATTTATTGCATTCAACACATTATTCTTATTTTTATGTTCACAAGAATTCCAGATGCGCGCCTAGCAATACAATTTTTTTTCAGGAAAATTTAATATAAAACAATAATATGGGATACAAAACGTGTCTGGGGTTTTCAAACCTTACAAAAAACGCGTTAGGAAACAAGAATATTAAAAAATGTATTTAATATAAGTTCTCTTACTTTCGGGTTTAAGTCGCGGATTTTTATTGGTTGTTGCCAACGTTTCGCTCGCCATTGCAGGGAGCAATTTACTGTATTTAATATAGTTTTAATAATTTTTAAAATGGTTTCTTATTCAGTTGCTCAAAGCTTTTTTAATCTTCTGTTTGATGTAAAGATAAGTATATTAAACGAAAAATTCCAATGCACATTTTATAAGATGCTTAAAGTCAAAAAATGGCATATTTTTAGTTTAACCATTCTAACTTATTTCTGCACCAATTTTTCAAAAAATTTCACATAATTCTTAATTTTTCAAAAATTTGTTAGTGCTTTAGAAATATCTGCTCAAAGTCAAAATTTGTATTTGTAATTTTTTTTCCAGAATTTACCAAAAAAATGGATTTTTTTGAAAAATTCAATTTTTTTGAAAAATTGAAAACTTTAGGAGCACCAGATAGATTTTAAACATAATACGTACATTTCAGCTCGATGGATCATTTTGACTTTCTGTTTTTTCTCAATTCTATAAAAATTTGCTAGCGCTTTACTAGATACCTAAATTTTGCACTAGAAATTGGATGTCGGATAGAAAAATCCACATGCGCATTTATAAAAATGGCAAAGGTGTTCAAAGCGCACCACTTACGTATACAAACAAAGATCAGGCTGCTAAGATGTAACATCTTTCCAGTACTTCTATACAGAGTGGAGTCCTGGACGACAAAGGTGTTCAAAGCGCACCACTTACTTATACAAACAAAGATCAGGCTGCTAAGATGTAACATCTTCCCAGTACTTTTATACGGAGTGGAGTTCTGGACTCTGACACATGGCTTTGAAAAGAGACTCGAGGCATTTGAGATGTGTCTATACTGCCGCATACTTAAAATTCCCTGGACGGCTCACGTCACCAACCAAGTGGTCCTCGAGAAAATGAAAAAAAAAGAAGAAATAACAATAAAGTCAAGAGAACTAGAGTACCTTGGACATATAGTGAGAAATAGTAAACGTTAAGGACTGCTACAGCTAATACTGCAAGGAAGAGTACATAGGAGAAGAAGATAAGAAGGATAATGTCGTGGCTGAAAAACCTTCTAACCTGGTTTCATACAACAACAGAGCTGCAGCGGACAATGTTCGAATTGCCATGATGATCGCCATCATCCGAAGCGGATAGACACCAGAAGAAGAAGAAGCCAAATTCAAAATGTATTTCTGCATTTTTTTTTTCAAAGATTCATTTTATTTTATAAATCCTGAACTTAAGGAGCAAAACTGTTACCACCAGTAGGTAATGAGATAAATTTTAAACATAATAAGTACTTCAGATGAGTTGATCGTGTTTTTTTGGATTTTCTGCATACACGTAATAAAAGTTAATTGATAAATAATTTTGATATTTTAGTTATGGGTAATATAATTATATCCGAAGCCAAATTAACAGAAACAAACAGAAAGGCACTAGGATTTGATGGAATCCACAATAAATTCTTAGAATAGGAAGGCCAAACACTAATAAATCTGAATATCAATAAAAAAGTTAATGGTAATAGTCAAACACCAAGTTGGTTATGGAAGATAAGCTATTGGCAACAAGTTGCAAAATTCATATTTACATCTTAACAGAATTGCATAGAGGAAATAATCTATTACACTAACAAAGCAAGCCGAATAGCTGGTGCCCAAGGGACCTAATATTTAACAACAAATACAGCAACACAGAAGGGAAAAGCAGAATATATAAATATAAAGCATAGATAAAACTAGTCATGACTTACTCATAAGAAACAAAAGTAGACAACAGCAAAACATAGAACTTACTACGCACAACAGAACTGCGGGTACTATAACCGGTTGAGAAACAAAGGAAGAAACAAAGACAGTAGAACGAAGTGACAAATGCCTGATATCGTTAGATGGTGTAGGCAAAGAAGACGAACTTGCAACGAGCACATGGGTCTAATGGAATATACCAGAATAGCGAAAATAGCCAAATACCACCGAAGCGATGGCAAGACCCCCGCAATTCAATGTCTACAGAAACGTAGCACAGTTGGGAAACACAGGCCACACGCCAAATATATGAAGAAGATAGGTAGTAAAAAAACTGATTTTAAATATAGAAGTGGATTTTAAAAATGTTGATTCATTTTTGCCATTCATTCATTCAACATGGCATTTTACTTCGATTTAACGAAGTCAAAGATCTAGTTCTAACGGGGTTGATCAGCCCACATTTTGGCCATATGGGCAATTAATTATCCAATGCATATCTTATAGGTTCGCTTAAATTAAAAACTTTTAAATACAAATTTTCTAGTTAATCCATTTGCATTTTTGCACCAATATTTTTCGTAAAAACTGTTAATTTTTAATATTATGTTTATAGGCTAATCAATAAAAATTAATTACTTTTGGAAATATGACCATGCATTTCGTATGGCAATAAAAATAAAAAATTTAAAATGGAATTGTTTTTGGCGTACCGTTTACTGTAATTTTTTAATTGTTGCACCAATTGTTTTTGTAAATACATTTTTAAATTCACAAATAGATTTCCCATAATATGTTTTAATTTTTAGGAAATTTCTATACATATACCTATCCAAAAGCCAAAGCTAAAATTTTATTTTGTTCTTTTTTAATTAAAAAATTTATTTTTTTAACAATTTCATAAAAATTAAACAATTTTACAATAAAACTGTTACTACCAAGCTATAGATATTTTTAAAAATTGAAAATTTTGAAAAATAATTAACACCAACATAAAATCATTATTTATTTAAAATTATTTTGTATTCTTCGTTCAAAATATAAAGCAAGTTATAACTGTGTGCAAAAATGTGCAAAATTTTGCAAAATATTTAAGAATATATTATTAGAGACCTAAGGTAGAATTACACACGTACTTACTAATGAGAGTTATGCTAGATAAATTTATAATAAACCCGGAACAAGGAGAAAGTGGTAAAAATTGCAAACTAAATAAATAAATGAAAATGAAGTAATAAAACCATTTAATTTAATTAAAACCACTTTATTTACTATATTACCTTATTATTATATTTTATTTATTTTATTATTATTATTATTATTATTGCTTTGTGATAATTTTGCAACGTTGAAGGTGATTTATACACAAAAGGTGTTGATTTTTTTAAACTGTAACATTTCTTTTGTGCCATTTAGAATGAATAGTACAAGGTGTTGGTATGCTTGAGCCATTTGCACAGCAATAAAGTGAAATATAAAATGTATTTACATGATCACATGGACGTCTAATTCTACGTAATTTGCTTGTTTAAAATGTGTAATATTGCAAATATCCTACGCTTTATGTGAAATGATTGTAAAGGCCACACAGAAATGCATGTGATTATGGGAACACCAGATGATTTTCAATTCGTTGTAGAATTGTTTGGTTTTTTGGGGCTGCAAGCGGTGGCTTTGGTAAGTATTTGAGGTGTCCAAATATAAACATAATAAAAACGTGCGATGCTGCAAAGTTTTCTATTTAAATACAAGTTTATTGGGTGTATCATTAGTTAGTGCGTACGTGAGAAAGGTTTGTTTAGGACGCGTCTAGTGTCATATCTGTATACTTATATGCATTAATTATAATGTATTTGTTTAGGCATGTGGTTTAGAGGACGGCGGATAACTGAATAGGGGACGGCATCTATCATAATCTCGATACCAAAAGTATTTTTATGTACTTGATTATAGAGTCGCGCTCTCTTTAACTTATACTGCCAATAAGTAATAAAATATGCACTTCTGACTCCCACATATCTTTATCTCTCTCTCTGAGGAATGGAATATTTAGTCCTTGTCACGTGAGAATACGAGCATATGTTACTTGGACGTTCTGTACCTCTCCGGCATCATTGTTGATGGTAAGTAGGACAATGTCTTCGGATAGATGGGGTTGTGAATTGGGTGAAGGTGAAGAATTCCTGGTTGTTGGGGCATCTGGAAGCTGTAGAAGGACATTCTCGCCTGAGGCGGCTGCGGAGCTACGGCTGCGGACTGGGAGGATAGGGGAATCTGGCCATGAGATGACTGCACACGTTGAGCAGACGCCGGACCTCACCGCCGACATGGTTTCTCTTGCAGCTTAATGATTTGTCGTGTGGGACGATCTCGAAACCACTATGTTATAATAGAAACGACGATATTTCAAGAACTAACTTACTTAATAACTATATCGCAACACTTGAAGGTTAATTATAACTTCTTGAAAACTATTGAATCGTCCGTTTAAGCTCATTATTGGTACCGTCTCAACTTTGATCTAAGACGGGACACATTGCGGTTTTGTACGCTTGGGTGACACGTTAAACGCTCCCTTCAAACTTCATAAAGGGTTCAGGATTATAGAAGTTTCAACTAAAATGAAATGTTCTCTTGTTAGCTATTAATTAAACTGATTACATTTTAATACCATAAAAAGACTAAAGTAATCTACCACAGCATACATTTACTTCAAGTTTATTTGTAACATAAAAAAATGGTAAATGTTAAATAAAGTTAAAACTTTAAACAAAGTTTATTTTGTAAAATTTAAAAATCTGTTGTTTGCATATGAATTTATCTAAAATATTAACGTAACATATATTTACATGGAAATTTGTTAGGTTCAAATACGAGGGATGTTTTGCGTTAAAAAGTTGGAAAATTTATGGGGAAAATTTGATTCGCTCCACTCCACATATTATCGAATATTGAAAATACTCGCTCAACAGTAGCATTTGTTTCTTTCAACTCGATTTATTATAAAAAAAAGGTAGAGACATGTAAAGAAATGTAAAAAAGGAACAAAGGTTTTTAGTTTATGTCATTCAAAAAAAAAAACCTAAACTCTTCTACCATACGTTAATAGTTTTAGTTGATTTGTTTTTGAAGTCTCTTGACATGTATTTTAAATATAATTTAGTACTCTTAATGTATTTTATCGAAATGTATACATAAATATAAAAAAGTTAGTCCGGTGCTTTTGTTTTAAGCTTAGCAGTAGATATAATATTGACCGAATTGTGTCTGTAATTATATTTGGAATAATAATATAAAATCTCTTGCCACTCAAAATTTTAATTTATATGCCATAGATAGTAAAATTTAAAAAAAAACAACAACGTAACATTGAAGTTTTTGAATTTTTGTTCAAATTGAATAATATTTTTGCATTTTATGAAAATTTGAACAAAATCTATGCTGAAATTTTCACAATTTGTTATTAAAATTCGTTTTACGCTTATAGAGAAAATTGACAAAATTTCAAAACACAAGATTAAAATATGCAACGACATAACAGGGCATTAGAAGTTTTTCAACTTCTGGTATATCAAAACCTAAAATATTTTTTACATTTTATAAAAATTTGAATGTAATCGATACGCTGAAATTTTCACAATCTTTACTAAAAGAGTAATCCCCTAAAGTTTATTTAACACTTTTGAAGAAAATTGATACAACCCTGAAACGTAAGTTAATAATTAGCAACAAAATAACAAAGCATTGGAGGTTTTTGAATTTTGGTGATGAATTTTCTATACGCTTTAAAAATTAGAATGCAATCGATACGCTGAAATGTCCAAAATTTATCTTTAAGTTTTGTTTTTCCGCTTCTGTTTTTCTGTTCATAAAATTTAGAAATGCAACATAAAATAAGCAATGACATAACCAAGCATTAAAAAGTTTAATCTTTTGATAAGTCAAAACTTGATATATTTTCTTCATGGTACGAAAATTTAAACAAAATCGATACGCTGAAATTTCCACAATTTGTCATTAAAGTTTGTTTTACACTTACGAAAATAATTGATAAACATTAACAAAATTTTTTATCAACATAACGAATCATTGAAAATTTTGTAATTGTTAGTATGGTAAAATTTCATTTATTTTCTACATGCATTGCAAATTTAAATTAAATCCATACGCTGAACTTCCCGCAATTGACCCTTAAACTTTATTCTATACTTTTGAAGAAAATTGATAAAATTATGTAAGTTACTCGGGAAAACTTACAGATACAGTAAATACTTTTGATTTTTATTATTAAGAAAAAATAATATTTGGTATATTGTTTATACATTAAATTAAAAAACCAAAAAACAGAGATGTACACCTACCATTTATCGATATCCGGTATACGAGTCAGAAAAACATCATAGAACGCCATGCAGGAACTTTGAATTTTCAGCATGTCAAAATTTAATAAATTTTTCACATCATAAAAAAATTTGAACACAATTGATACGCTGGAATTTTATGCCTTCACAATTAGTGTTTCAGCCCCTGGTTCTGATAACAGCGGGCGATTTTAGGCAATAAATAAAACAAGTCTTATTCAGTTATTTTTTAAAGTGGTTGGTAAAACAAATGGGAAAATAATTTATTCAATGCTATTTAGTAAACACTAAATATTTTTTGATTATTTTGCTTTTGCTATAAAATCATTTTATTAAAATGGAGATATAAAATAGGATGTTAATATTTTTTTTAAAGTATTTATGTGGGGAGCAAAAATTGTAATCATCTTAGTATCTTCTCGAGCCCAATCACATCCCTCTATGTTACGCCGTTTCGCAGTTGTTTAGAAACGGTTTTTTATAGCTTTTGACTTGCCGAATCTTCTGAATAAAATGCAAAAACCATCCCAATTTCCAATACCGTTACAAAATAATTGCGCACTGTTGGTAGTATCCCAAAACATCAAATAGAAAAGATCTTAAAAGAGCCACAAGTACCCGCACGTACTCGAGCTATACAATTTTGTAGATCCTCTAAAGATATACAAAATTGTTTATAATTTTTTCGAAATGTTCGTAGTTTGCGATATATCGTCGATTGTAGTTTGTTTTTGACGTATATTTTTTTCGTTTTATA
>JARJDX010038848.1:0-13607 GCA_030264735.1 Gymnusa sp. GC000175
CATAAGATAAATTTCATATAACCAACAAAAGACCTTATCATAAATTATACATAAATATGTAATAATTGCTATATATAAATGAATCAGAAACTCCGGTTATGGGCATCCAAATTTTATAGAATTATGTAAACCATATGTAAGTCCGACTATAATGACACACCAATAACTTACAACGTTGCCAAATCCATATTTATAAAATTAATAAATAAAATTAACAATTTTTATTGATTATTACCTTATTATATTAAATTTAATTACATTATTAGCCATTTTTGAGTAACTTATTAGTTTTATAATTACTTAAAATCATGTAATTTACTTTTTAATACGGAGCGTACACTCCCTTTAAAAGTTAACTTGTCAAAAGAATTATTTTTATTTATATGTAGTTTTGGCATTTTTTAACACTAATTTTGAATTTTTTGATATTATTTAATAAGTATGTTAGATTCTGTAACATAATTCAGTCGTAAACTGAATGAAACCTTAGTTGGATATTTTTTTTATGTGTTTACTTTTGATTCAGACGGTACAGGAGCAACTCCCTTAATAAAATATAGATTCAAAATTCTTTCTTTTTCAGATTTCTCTAAATTTTTCCATTGATTTTGACGTTTTCATTAAAAATTTTGTTTTTTTTTTTCAAATTTTTGATATATTTTCTTCAATTTCGACTTTTTAATTTAGATTTATAGCTTTTTTGATACATACAGTTAAAATTTTTAACATTTTTATTTGGATTTTAAAATTTTTAATATTTTTATGGCAGATTTTGACATTTTCTTTATATTAATGCCATTCATATTCTTTACTTTTTTTTAAATTTTGACATCTTAATTCAGATTTATAGTTTTTCTTACCAGATTTGACATTTTTCTTTTTATTTTGACATTTTTATCTTTTTAACTTGGATTTTTCGTTTTTTTTTTTCAGATTTTTGACATGTTTTCTTTGATTTTGAGATTTTTATGCAGACTTTTAGCTTTTTTGTTGTGATTTTTCACATATGTAACTAAGAATTTAATATTTTTGACATTTTTAATGAGATTTTTTGCATTGTTATTGATATTTTGAACATTTTCTTTGCGATTTTTAAAAATTTTTCTTAGATTTTGACAGTTAGTCAACAATTTTCATGATATCAAGATATTACACACCAAAATAAGTACCAAATAATAATAAAACAAAATTTTACCACATATGAGAAAATTCCTGCAATCCTTCAAGTGCATGTTCGGGATTAGTTAGTACCTCATTGTTCAACGTAAGTTTAGCAACGAGCTCTGCACAAATCCCCGGTTGTCGAGGCGTAGCTCTTTTTTCCGGAAATTGCGTATGAACAATCCCTATATATTTCAACGGCAAATCAACATTTTGAAAATTTTGGGAATGTTGTGAGCCCGAAGAAGCTGGAAAGTTAATTTGCTCCTCAACCGATCGACCCCTACACTCCGAACATTTCCAATTATCCAATTTCCTTTGTATCTCATCGCAATCCTTCCTGTGAGCGTGCGTTAGCGATTTTAACTGTTGCCTAGAAACATAACAATTTTTTAGGTTAGATACAAACATATTTTAACGCTTTATATAAAACCACCTCAAATTGTTGATTTCATTTCTTGCTATATTTAATTGATTCGTTAAATGATTAACGTCTTTCGTGCTTGTGTCCTCCGAACGCGTTGCCATAGTTATTGATGTTTTATAAATATAAAAATTTTGGTTTTTGACGTTAGTGTTTTAATAATATTGACATTTTTCTGTCAAATATTTTAATAAAATGGGGTAAAAGTGGTAAATCCAAGTAAAACTAATTGATTTGAGAAAATTACAGTTAGCTGTAGCTTTAGTTTAAAAAAATTCGTTTTCCCTTCTTGCACATATAATCTTAGTTTAAAATCAACAGATGGCGCTGAAGGGAATTAGTTTTTAAAAGATAGATGTCGCACTGAACAAGATCTTGAAAGTATTATTTCCGTGTTAATTCCGTAAAATCTTTGTGTTTTGCACCACTTTGTGATTATATCTTACAATTTATTTTTATCTATAATAAAAGTTTGTGCCTTGAATATAAATTTGGTTAGGTTTGCGCCTCGGTTGTTTAAAGAATTCTATGTGGCTCAGAGTTAACTTTTACAAGTTAATTTATTTAACGATAGATGTCGTGGTGCCTATATCAAAATTAATTGTCAAATGAATTGTCACAATTTTTATACCGAAATTCTTTTATCACGTTTAAAATTTTTATGACATTAATATATTGAGATAGAATTAAAACCTCAGATTAAAACAGTACTCTTTCGAGATCACCGGTTTGAGCAGAAGTGCTGCCACCTGTCGGTAGTGTTGGTAATACAGTAGATCACTTTGATCTTAAAATGTTTGCGTCATGGATTACATCAAATTCGCTTATTGATAGAAAGATGGCGTTATATCAGTTTATTATTTTACTGTTAGATGTCGCCAGTTGCATTTTTAAATTAAATTTCCGATTGTTTACGGTTAGTTAATGAAAACGCCGCGGGTGGATGGGTGTCGCCACGTAGAGCTCGTGATAGTGTTATCTGGCTTTTCCCAGTACATCGCTGAAAATTGTTTGGAAAAGTCGCGTGATCCGTGGTGTGGAGACGCGCGCGTGCAAAATTACGTCGCGACGCTTATTTCGAGTGCCAAAAATTTTGTTAATTTAATTTTCAAGAAAAATTGTGGAATATGTTATGATGGTGATGGGGTTTTCTTAATATTTAAAGAAATACTTGTGTGGTAGTTACGAATAAATTATTATAAAATGTGAATGAAAGTTTGGAAATAATGAGGTGCCCCAGCTTCTCACTTTTTCTGCTGCTCCTCTTTCAAAGTAAGATTTAATTTAGTACATAAAAAATTAATTGTGATTGAAAAAACAAAAGAAAATGTGATTTGTGGATTTATCTAATTATGATTGTCACATTGTCAATAATAACCAATAAATAAATCATTGTTTTAGAATTTTACCTTATTGTTGACATATGTTATATGTGTCATTTTGGACATGTAAAATTTGACATATTTTTGTTTTGACATGCTTATCGCTTTCAACATTTTGACATATTTCATATTTGACATTTTGTCATTTTTTACTTTTTTGACATTGATCATTGTCATATTTGACAATTTGGCAAAATATTTGTCATTTTTTGATCATTTTAAACATGTCATTTGTGACATATTTCCGTTTTTAAATCGTTAGCTTTGTTGACATTTTGACATATTTAATATTTGACATTATCATTTTTTACTTTTTTTGACAGATTATTTTAAACATGTCATATTTGACATATTTCTGTTTTAAAATTGTTTGTTTACAATGTCACTTATGTCATTTTTTCATATTTAATTTGAGAAAAAATTTGTAAATATTAAAATCTTATTGAACAATATATAATTTTTATTTCATAATTAATAGTAATAAAATGATTTTTATTTATATATTTTTTTCAGTTGGCTATATATTATTATTATTATTATTATACGTTTATATTTTTTCTGTTTGTAAAATTTTATAATCTATAAAACGGTAAAATCAAATTTTTGAAGCATAAAAATGTTATTTATAACATTGAAAACGCTTAAATTTTTTTAAGTATATAATCTAGTTGGCTATGACATTTTTAGTTTTGTTCATAACTTGACCAATTTTGATATCAAATATGTCATGTTATATATCAAATTAAAGAAAATTTTGAGCTCTATGCAACAAAGTAAAAAAAACGAAAATTAATATTTTTTTAGTTGGCCGTGATTTTCGTCTTTAGTTTATAACTTGACCAATTTTTGGACAAGATACGCCTGTTACATATCATATTGAAACACACTGTATCTTCTTTAATATTGTTTGATCAAAATTTCCAAAATTTTGAAATTATTTTGCAATTTTTAATGCTGTTTGGTTAGCACCCATGTGAAAAACGAGGATGTTGTTATTAATTAATGAAATTGGAGTACAAAATAACTATTTATAATACAAAAACGCTTAATTTTAATTCGTAATAGCTTTAAATCGACCAAGCATGAAATTTGCAACTTCAGTCCTAGTAGGCCATGACTTTTTATTTTTTACATATAACTCCGTCCATTTTTGGAATAAATATGTCATGTTGGTGTTCAAATTAAAGAAAATTTTATACCGAATCCAATTTTGTTCAAACATTTTGTGTAGTAGTATTAATTATGTTGCAAAATTGACAAAATATAAATTAATTAAAATTTTATAAAAAGAAATTTCACAAATTTTTACTTTATACCACTTATTTTTTGGCTACGGCCGCAATGAAATCAAAAACTCGTTTTGGGCCACATATATCCGAATTTGTAAGTAGAAAATTATAATCGATCAAAATTTATTGTCGCGATATGTCATAAAAGTAACTTAATCGAACAAAATTCATAGCAATAAACGTTTTAATCAACTTTTTTGTCAAATTTTTATGTCCTCCGCCAACTCGTGACGAATAAAATGGAAAATTCAATATTTAATGCATCGCATCGCGTACGAGGAAGATGTGCCCGGGATTATAGCACCACTCTAATTAAACATTTTCCGGAAGCAACTGTTTAAAATTTCATCAGACTTAATGCAAATGCAATTTTCAAATTATTAGTAAATATTTTATCGGACAGTTTTTGTTTTGTTTTTTTCCGATGTGTGATTTGTGTTTTGTTTTTTTAAATTTGCCATTTTCCAATTTGTGTTTTGTTTCTTCCAATTTTTTTAATGTGTTTTTTTTTACAGTGTTGTTTTGTTTCCAATCAGTCTTTTGTTTTTTCCCATTTGTATTTTGTTTTTTCCAATTTGTGTTTTGTTTTTCCCAATTTTGTGTTTTGTTTCTTTCAATTTTTTTTCCATTTGTATTGTTTTTCTTCCAGTGTGTGTTTTGTTTTCTCCAATTTGTTTTTTTTTTCTTCCAATTTTACTTTTGTTTTTTCCCATTTGTGTTTTGTTTTTCCAATTAGTCTTTTGTTTTTCCCATTTGTGTTTGGTTTTTTCCAATTTGTGTTTTGTTTTTCCAATTAGTCTTTTGTTCTTTCCCATTTGTGTTTTGTTTTTTCCAATTTTTCTTTTGTTTTTCCAATTACTCTTTTGTTTTTCCCATTTGTGTTTGTTTTTTTCAATTTTTCGTTTGTTTTTCCAATTATTCTTCTGTTTTTCCCATTTGTGTTTTGTTTTTTCTAATTTTTCTTTTGTTTTTCCAATTAGTCTTTTGTTTTTTCCAATTTGTGTTTTGTTTTATTACATATTGCTTCGCAAATATAATTTTAGCAAGTAAATAATTAATATTTAATAGAATTTGGCGAGTCTTTATGCAAGTTTATGAATATTTAAGACGGTTAATCTCAATAAAGGTCCGATGCGGTTCATAAAATGTCGGCATATAAAATTCTATTAAAAACTTAGGACCAATTTGCGGCCTGGAAGTAGTAAATTACCCCGGGGTGCGGCGGCCTGCATTAAATTTTCCTGTTGCACTTTACACAATTAGAAGGCCATGGACTTCCCGCGATCATCCCGCCGCCACCCCTGTCGCAAATTAAACTTAAACTGTTCAAGATAAGCGTATTAAAGATAAAGTCCTCCGGGGGTTACAAATATTATTCCATGGAAAGTTGCTACTGTGAGATTACAACTTACCCCTAAAGCCAATTAATTAATTTAACGAAAAAAAAAAGATAAAAACGCGATAAAAGAATATATTTCTAAATTCGCAACTTGACGGCTGTCATTAAGTTTAAAATTAATGGTTACAACTAAATTTATAAGTGACGTCATTAAATTTAAAATTGACGGATGCAGTTCAATTAAAATTGACGGTTATAACTAAATTTGTAATTGACAGCTGTCACTAAATTTATAATTGACAGCTGTCACTAAATTTATAATTAACAGCTGTCACTAAATTCATAAGTAACAGCTGTCACTAAGTAACAGTGTCACTAAGTGACAGATTTAAATATTGCGAAATTGACGGCTATCACTAAATTTTAAATTGATGGCTATTACGAAATTCAAAATTGACGGTTTTTAAATTTAAATTAACGGCAATTACTAAATTCATAAGTGACTGCTAAGTTATAAAATAAGTAAAAATTAAATTTTAATTGAAAATTGTAAAAATAATAAAATTTGCTTTAATTTTACGCACTTACTTCCAAAAATGGAAAACAAAAAATCGCCTTTTTTTAATTTTTTGAATTGCAAATGTTTTATGTCAATTTTTTATCACTATTTTTGGAGCATTTTTATAAAAGGAATATTTTATTGAATTACGTTTTTAGTTCAGTTTTACTAATTTTTGGATTAGGGAATAAATTCAAAAACCATTTTATGCAGAACTTTGTAACGCATCTTATTATAATTTGATTATAGTTTGTATGTATTATTATTATTATTGCTATATACAAGGTGATCTAACTAAAATTTCATATATTAATTAAAAATTTAACAATCCCCAAATTTCCTTCTTTTTTAAGTTTAGATTGAATTAAATATTAAAAAAAATTATATAACAAACTGCTATTGTGACAAATTTTAGTTGGGACACCCTGTATATTAATTAAAAATTTAATTGCACCACGTCATTTCTTTTGCTCTGCATTTAACATAAATTCTTTAACGTCACGTTTTTTGGTTGAGTTTCGTATCATTTTTAAATGCGCTTTCTTGTATGTTGGCATTAATATCAATTTTATGCAAGGCGAGGAGACGTCGTTTTCATGGACCGAAGCACGACGTCATTATTTTTTCACAACACGAGGTTAGAAACTTTTCCCCACTTGGAACTCGAGCGAAAAAAGTGGCTAAACTAAAAATTTATAATTTACACGGTTAAATTAAAAACAAAAAACAAGAGAAAAGCCCGCCGCCGCCGCCGCGATGTGGTCATTAATCATGGTTAAACTCGAAACAATTGACGTATACATGAGGGAATTAATTTTTAAACGAGTGGCAACACTAATAAAGTGATGAAAAGAAGTATTTTCATCGAATGATTTTTCAAGTGATTATGCAATTTGGTTACTTTGATGCCGAACTGGTTACATGTCTACTTATAAAAACTTACATAACCACTTTTACTTTATCATAAAGATAAAGTATTGTAATCGTGCGAAAAAAAAAAGTTGAGATTTTAGTGGCAATGCACCAGGGTACCCTGAACAAGAATTGACCAAAATTAAAAAATGTCTGTGTGCTGTGTGGATGTGTGTGTGTGAGCATGGGTGTGTGTAGCCGTGTTTTGTGGGCAAGGTTTCTCAAAAACTATTGAAAATATCACCACAAAAATTCATATTTAGGCTTTTAACAACAATTGGAAGAGCCCAGTTACTTTTGGCTGAAATCCACCAACCGAAAGTGGTAGATAATTGGTGAGGTTTTTCGGTTTTTTGCAAATATTTGAAAAACCATCATGTTTATGGAAAAAACTTAGGAGTACAAAAGTGTCTAGAATTAAATTTAAAACAAATTTTGTTGTTACCATTTTTTAAAAAATCTACATTTAAAAAAAAAAATTATGATAGTCAGGGGGTGACATCAGATTTTTTTTTGTTAATTTTTCAAAAAATAATTTTTAACTTTAATTAGGATTTCTTTATTTTTAATTTTTAAAAATTTTTCATTTTTCAGTTTTTTTTGTACACCTCACTTTATTAGATTTTTAATTTTTTAAATAAAATTTCATATCTTCTCAATTTTTAACGTGGAACTAGATTACCTCGGCGGTATGGGGATTTAAGTGGGTAACGAAAAATGTCACTTTTTTCTTGTCTCCACCAAAGAAAAAAAAATTTAACATTTCGCAATTTTCAGTTGTTTTTTAAAATACGCACTTAATTGTTGTGTTCACTTGTTGTAAAAATATCAATAGCGAAAACAAATGAATATTCGTTTAATCTGGATCATATGCGGTTAAAAATTAAAATTTTGAGCTTTATAAAAAAACAAATGAAATCTGTATAAAATCGGATTAACGCACGAATTCAAACGAGATTAATGCGCGCTTAACTTGTTTCGGCGGTAAAAAAAAAATGAATGCGTTGAAAATGAAGATCGCCGATTTTGTTTCGCGTTAATCGTTTGTTTCACAGCGGGCATTGAGATTGCATCGTATGTCATTTGTTTGTGCGTCAAGCACCAAGGCGTGTGAATAATTCACAGGTGCGATTATTTTCTTTAATTTATATTTTGATTTTTTTATTTAAAAATTTTGATTTTTTCATTTAATTATTTTGATTTTTTTATTTAAAAATTTTGATTTTTTCATTTTAAAATTTTGATTTTTTCATTTGAAAATTTTGATTTTTTCATTTAAAAATTTTTATTTTTATAAAATTTTGATTTTTTTATGCAATTTTAATTTTTTTTATAAATAAAACAACAAAAATGAATTTAGTTAAAAAAGAATTTAGTTTTTCGCATTAATTTAAAATTAAAATTTTGATCTAGTTGGCCATGATTTTTTAAGTTTTTTTCTCACATCTCTGACATTTTTCAAAATAAATATGTTATGTTGGGTGTCAAATTAAAGCAAATTTGATGCTCTATACAACGCACTACTTTTATTTTTAGCAAAAAATTTTACAAATGAGAAAAATGAAAATTAACCTAATAATTTTATTTTGTCTCAATTATTATTTACTTTGCACTACAAATTTGTTTATAAAATTTTTTAATTTTATTTCGTTTTGTATTAAATTTATTTTTTTTAAATTTAAGTGATGTTTCTGGACTTTCTGTGTAAATTGTTAATTTCCTTCCACTCGACAGAATAATAAACGTAATAAATTGTAACAGTGGCGTGAGACAAGCAATAGAAGAGCTCGGCAAAACCGCACGACACGAGTTCGGGGTATTAGGTAAAATAACTCAAAGTATGTACACACGCCGCTAACTGGGAATGTGCATTTGCGAGCGAACGAGCGAGCGAGCGTCGAGACGTCGACGTCCACGAACCTAACACGATTAAATTTTCACCTACTAAAAGTACAAAACCAAAGTTTTCAACTATTTAAACGTGAATTAAAATTAATAGTAAGGTACGCGCATTAAAAAAATGGAGTGTTCTCCACTCGACTTTCTCGTAAGCGAAAAAATATCATTCAATGAAAAATCGTTGAAATTTTATTGCACGATTACTACACGTTTTCTTTTTGCGAAAATAAATTATTTAGTTCTTTACTTTTAAAAAAATCTTAAGAGTATTGCTCTCGTTACCTTGATCTGAAAATCGTAAAGTTTTAACACTATAAAAAATATTTTAAATAAATAATAATAATAATTAAATAAATAATAAATATTTTAAATAAGCAGCTTTACACTTCTTTTTTGTTAAAATATACATTCCAAATAATTGCTTTTCAAATGTTTTTAAGTTTTATTAAATTTTAGGTTATGTATTATTTATGCTACAATGTAATGCTTATATATTTTCTTAAATATTAAAAGCTCTTGGAGCTGTTGGGGGTTGTTGTAAACAACTGTTTCCAGACTAGATCAAGTGGTTGTGTGCGAGGGTTATGAGAATAAGCGTGCGATACGAGTTGTGGGGAGGAGGAAAATTAAGCCAAAACATTTTCCGAAGGCGGAAAACACGTGTAATATTTCCGACGATGTGACAAGTAAAGCTCCACATTTCGAATGGTGGTAAATTTTCCGACGTTTCGCAAGTGGCGCATCTGATATATGACAGTAATCTGAGTACGTTCCCCCTCAGCGGACCCCGAAAAGAATTCGCCGCATCAATTATTTACACTCTTCCAATTTCCCATTCTACTATTTTATTCTTTATTATAATCTCTCTCATACATTTCCAATTTTATTTACACCCGTCATCAATCACGTCGATTACATATATATACGGATAGTTGCAGATAGTTATGAATAAATAAAACAAAAATCATTTATTTTAACACGAAAATGTTACAAATTTAATTGATACATCATTCGCACCGTTAATTTTTTTTTCATTGTTCATTTTTAATTTTAATTTGCGAACAAGATGTAAAATTGCAGTTATAAACAAAAAAAAGCACAATTTTGAAGTTATTTTTTTTATATTTTTATATATTTGTAAAGAGCATTAAATGCATAAAAAATCAATTTGCAACCCTTAATTTTACGTCAAAAACTAAAATTTTTCATTTTATCACGTTGGCTGTTGTATTTTTATTTTTTGCTTGTAATTTTCACAATTTTAATTTTTTTCCCATCATTTTGGGTATCAAATTAAAGAAAATTAAATTTTCTATCAACTTATGACATTCTTTTTGTTTTTTTCTTCTATTTCTTTATCTAATCTTAGTTGCTCCTCTTCGGATTGGGGTATGGGATAAAAATAAAAATAAAATCTTCGTCAACATATCCTATTAAAATTGTGATTTAAGAGCTTGGCAAAAGGTTTGGATTACATGTCGATATTTGAAACGCGCGCTTGCACTTCACTTCCATTTACTTTTAAGGAAATTAAGTATTTAGAACGTTGAGAATGAACGATAGTTTCAAGAAGAAAAAGGAGAGAAACGCGTTTTGATTTTTATATATAGAGCATCTGTCTGGCAGAGATAACTCCTGGAGACGAGCTGAGGACAGAACGATTTAAACGTCTTTACTTGCACCGACTTCACTTAGACTTTATGTTTAAGTGAAGTCTTGTGTTCAATACGCTGCAACGCGCGTGGAATTCTAAATGAAAAATTGTGTTTCAGCCAAAAATATAATTTTTTATTCGTTCCGCACGGCGATTACAAAAATCCTAATTTAAATTTGCGCGTGCATACAAACAAAACTTGAAAGAGGAAGATACCCAATTAGAATGTCATAACAAACGTACAAATTATTCTTATGATTAATTATTTCTCTATGAATAATTTATTATACGAACTCCATTAAGGATAAAATTAATTATACGCGCTTCCTTTTAAAACTCGCGATCACAGAAGAAAGAGAAAATAAACATTTAGTCAGTTGCATAAACTGAAATAATTGCTTCTGGATTGATTTTATTCAATCTGACACAAAAAAAAGAAAAAACATTACTTTCATTTCAATAATATATGTACAATGAAATTACAATTTTGAAAGTTTTACTTCTAATGAAAATAAAAAATCTTTAAAACAAAAGAATGTAGGCCATGATTTTTAGGTTAAAAAGATGTGCGCCAAACAAGTCTACATAACTGTTTCTAGGATTTTTTAATATTTGCAAAATTAGGAAAGTTATTACTAAAAAACCAAATAACAACAGGCAATTGTAAATTTTAATTTTTTAAAAGTACTGATTAGGCCAGAAAGATGCGCTTTAAAATTCTACGTAAACTGTTTTTTTAATTTTTTCTCTACATCATAAATTAAGGAAGTTATTGCAAAAAAACGAAAAAACAACACACGATCGCGAAACTTTAAATTCGATTTGTGACTAAACTAAAAATGCTGTCTAAAAAGATCTAAATGATAAAATGTTGCATTTTGAAAATGCTACCTAATGGTTTAAGCAAATTTGACAAAAAAACAATTGCAGTTGTAGAAATTAAAAAATTGATTTGTGACTAAACTAAAAATTCTGTCGAAAAAAATTTAAATGATAAAATGTTGCATTTTTAAAATGCTACCTAATGATTTTAGGCAAATTTGATAAAAAACAATTGCAGTTGGAGAAATTAAAAAATTGATTTGTGACTAAACTAAAAGCGTTATTAAAGTAATTCCAAATAATAAATTATTTAATTTTTAAAAAGATGTTAAATGATATTAAGCAAATTTACCAAAAAAAAAAAAACAATTGCAAATTAAGAAATTGAAAAAATGGCGATTTTTTGTGTTTTGCTGATAATTTCGGAAATAGCACGTAATGTTGGGTATCAAGTTAAAGCAAAAGAAGGTAGGCCATGATTTTTAGGTTTAAAAGATGTGCGCCAAACAAGGCTACATAAACTGTTTCTTGCATTTTTTAATATTTGCAAAATTGGAAAAGTTATTACTAAAAAATCAAAAAACAACACGCAATTGCAAAAATTTTTTAAAGGTACTGATTAGGCCAGAAAGATGCGCTTTAAAATTCTACGTAAACTGTTTTTTTAATTTTTTCTCTACACCAAAAATTAAGGAAGTTATTGCAAAAAAGCGAAAAAACAACACACGATCGCGAAACTTTAAATTCGATTTGTGACTAAACTAAAAATGCTGTCGAAAAATATCTAAATGATAAAATGATGCATTTTTAAAATGCTACCGAATGGTTTTAGGCAAATTTAATAAAAAAAACAATTGCAGTTGCAGAAATTAAAAAATTTAAAAATTGATTTGTGACTAAACTAATAGCGTTATTGAAGTAATTTCAAATAATAAATTATTTAACTTTTAAAAAGCTATCAAATGATGCAAATTTACCAAAAAAAAAAAACAATTGCAAATTGAGAAATTGAAAAAATGGCGATTTTTTGTGTTTTGCTGATAATTTCGGAAATAGCACGTCATGTTAGGTATCAAGTTAAAGCAAAAGAAGGTAGGCCATGGTTTTTAGATTAAACTAGTCTACATAAACTGTTTCTTGGATTTTTTAATATTTGCAAAATTAGGAAAGTTATTACTAAAAAAAACAAAAAACAACACGCAATTGCAAAGTTTAATGTTTTAAAGGTACTGATTAGGCCAGAAAAATGCGCTTTAAAATTCTACGTAAACTTTTTTTTGAATTTTTTCTCTACACCAAAAATTAAGGAAGTTATTGCAAAAAAAACGAAAAAACAACACACGATCGCAAAACTTTAAAATCGATTTGTGACTAAACTAAAAATGCTGTCGAAAAAAATTGCAGTTTTAAAATACTACCTAATAATTTTAAGCAAATTAGATAAAAAAAACAATTGCAGTTGTAGAAATTAAAAAATTAAGAAATTGTGTTGTGACTAAACTAAAAATTCTGTCGACAAAAACAAAATAATAAAATGTTGCATTTTTAAAATGCTACCTTACGATTTTAAGTAAATTTGACAAAAAAAAACAATTGCAGTTGGAGAAATTAAAAATTTAAAAATTGATTAATTAATTTGTGTTTTGCTGATAATTTCGGAAATAACACGTCATGTTGGGTATCAAGTTAAAGCAAATTTTGTGCTCAATATAATGACGGCGTTAAAAATTTATTTATTTCTCTGCAGCGGTGTGTAGCGGTAATGAAATTAAATTCCGTAAAATTTTAATCTGCAGTAAGTAAAATTTTTATGCCATAGTATAACCGCAATAAATCTATTACGTATCAGTAAATATAATTCGTCTTTTTTACGATTCGTTATTTTTGTGTTTTCGTTTGTTTCGTGGACCGTTGATTTTCCATCGAGCGTCGCGTAAAAATCACGTTTTTTATTTTCCAGGGCGTGAAGTTATAATGCGCGAAATTCATAAATAATGCTGCGAAATAATATATAAATGTGTACGTCGCAGCTCCAGGCCATACATCACGATTATAAATTTTAAACTATAAGCATAAGCTAGCAACATGTTTTTATTAACGCGACGTGCACGTAACGTTTTTAATTTTAAATCGCGCGTTTAAAAATATATATTTATTTATAAAAAA
>JARJDX010038854.1:0-18280 GCA_030264735.1 Gymnusa sp. GC000175
ACTTTTCTTCTTCTGCCCTTTATTTTTTATTCACTAGTTCACGTATCTACTTTGGGTAGTTGTGGTCTTTAGTTTTTCTGTTTATTTACGAGGTGAGATCCCATCACAATATTATTGTTAAAAATCTTTAATAAACTTTTCTTCTTTTGCATCATTTTTACCGTTATGCTTTGCCTAAAACTCTCCCAATGTGTACTTCTAAGCTAATGTGAAACCACTTTCTTTTTAGGTTTTTGGGCACCACATTTACTTATTGTTAGCTGGATTGTCGAGTGGTCAGAAAACTAGGTCTAGATCCTCAATTTGCATATATTTGGATGATCTGTTTCTGATTATAAAGCAATACATGAGGTTTGGGTTTTTTTTTTGATTGGTCGCCTGCCAATAAAAAAAACACAAACCTCATGTATCGCTTTAAAATCAGAAACAGATCGTCCAAATATATGCAAATTGAGGATCTAGACCTAGTTTTCTGACCACCCGACAATACAGCTAACAATAAGTAAATGTGGTGCCCAAAAACAGATTGGTTGATGAAGTTTCTAGATAATTCTGAACCTCGATGAATATTTTTGGCGTTAAAATCTCCGCCAAGAATAAATCTTTTGCCTAGGTATTTGATGTTTTTTTTTTCAAGAATGTATAGATTCTTTGGTTTTCCTTATTAATGTCTGTCTAATCGATTTGCATCTTCAGAAGCCGCTTTTCTGCATTATTTCTACGTGTTCGGCGTTTTTACGTTTTACTTTGATAGACTTTCCCTTCCCATCCATATGTTTGGCAATGTGATGAAAAGACTTATAAGTCATTAAAAGTTTCGTCTTTTTGATAGCACACATTTTAAGATCCGATTTTGAACATAATTAATTTTTTGGGATTTCAATTTAATTTAATTTAATTAGATCCCACACAGTTTTTGTTATTGTGTGAAGTGAGGATAATGCAAACGTGCAATTAAATACATATGCAGATCTGCGCGAGTTTATTAAGGGCATTGAGCATTGGGAATGAAGCACTTTGTATATATAAATTAAAATATCACAATTCAATAATTGGAATTCCGCCACGCTTCAGAGGACCGAAACAACGTGACATTATATAGGAGGAGCAGTAAATGGATATCTCTACATCATTGGTAACAATGATACTCTCTATTCAGGCTAACCATTGATATGTAAAATATAATTACGTGCGCGCGTTACGAAAAAAAAACTTGCAATATAACGAACGCGTTCCATGTTTTTGTTATTAACTAACAAAGCGATAAAAATGTTTGTATTGCACTGAGAAAAAAAAAATGATTTAATAATCTAATATATTAAAATTGATCTTCAGAAATTTTTTTTGGTATTAAAAATGATTTATTGCCATGAAAGGAAAATATATAATTGTGAAGTTTTATTACGGTGCTATTTATAAAAGTTGATACTTATTTATTAATAAACGTTGTATATAACATATTTAAAGTTGGATGGTGATCCTGACCCTTTTTCAACCCTTGTCTCTATCAGCTCCTCGTCTGTTACAACGTCCCAATCCACTTTACTCCTCCAGAAAATTTTCTAAATCTCGATTGAAATAATAAAATCCCCAGAAAACTTTACTGTATTACACCTCGTTTTCTACATCACACACTAAATTACATCCAAAACGGACAAATTCAATTTTTATTTCGTAACATTAATCACATTTCCAATAAGAGAATTGAATAATAATAAAAAAAATGGAATTTTATAAATACGCGTTTCACGTTCAATTTCGACAATTTAATTTTTAAAACAGTTAAAAATGTGTTATTTATTTATATTGCAAGGTTTAAATAAATAAATAAAACAAAAATTTAAAACACTTTATGACTAACTGACAATTGAATACTAAAAATTGGATTGCGCTATTTTAATTGCCTAAACGAGTAAATATTTTACCGTTTATTAAAGTTTGCAGAAAATGTTATTTGCTAGTGCAAAGAGAATATTCTGTGTTTTGTTGAGGACCAGGTAGTGTATTAATCATTGTTGACGCTAACGAACTGCGCTCGAGATAAAACAAATGTATTAACCCGTTTATTCCGCGTCTGTAATGTGCCCTATTGGTCGTATAACGCGAGCACATTGCTAAACGAATCTTTTTAATTAATGCACCAGCCCTCTCATAGTCTTGTTTCCGTATTGTGATACTCGATTTTAAATCTCTGCGCGCCTACACTCTCAACGCACTTAATAATTCCTATCATCAAGCTTACCCAAGAAAGATTTTAATAAGCTACTAAAGGGTTGCAATGATTTTTATGAAAAAATATATTACTTAGAAAGACCAATTAAATAAAAGCGTAACAAAATTATATTTTTGGGGTTGGATTTTAAATAATAATTAAATTTTAATCGAATCCATGGTAAGGTCTTGTCTTTGCTAGTTCATTGTTAAGAAATGTATTTCGAAATTTTAGTATGTCATTAAAGGCTTAATTTGTCACATCTTTAAAAAAATTCAAAAAAACTGACACGGTAAAAATGGCAACACATTACATTTTGAATTTTAACAAGAATACGAAATATGGAACTTTTTTTGAAATTTTTAGTACGTCACAACTTCATTCCTAATTTTGAAATTTTTGAAGCTATTTTAATAATTTTATTGGCAATTTTGGCTTTTTCAAATTTTTCAATTTTTTTATTGTATTCACTTTTGAATTTTAATTATTTTTCAATTTTTCACATGTTTTTTCAAATTTTGTCATTTTTACTTGATTTTTTACATTTTTATTTCAACTTTGGCATTTTAATTATATACAGGGTGCAGAATTTACCCTGAACAAGAGAAATTTGTCAAAAAATAAATATCCAATGACAAAATATTTCGTACAAAAATTTGAGGGTCGGAGGGACATTTGATTCTGTCAAAAAATTTTGCACCCCACCACCTGTGTGGTGAAATTTTTAAAATTCAAATTTATTATTGCAGATTCGAATTCTACGTTAAAAATACATATCTTTTACCTAAAACTCTTTTTTTTTATTGTTTTAGTTGGTGCTATAATCGCAGAAATAAATTATCGCAAGATTTGTTTTTTTGTGCAATTACAGCGTCACATACGATTATTACACAAAAATGTTATTGGTAAAATTTATTTTTTTTGCACTACCCAAATCTGCAATATAAAATAAAACTTTCCATTTTAAAATATTAAGTTTCGCCCTCTTCAAGTGGGGAGATGAGCAACTTTAAATACACAAGAGGGAACCCCTACTTTTTATTGAAACTTCGAATTGTGTGGAAAAAAAATACATAAATTTAACCTACAATAATTTTTTACAATCATAGTAGGTGACGCTGTAATCGCAGAAAAAAACAAATCTTACGATAATTTTTTGATGAGTGTAGTTCGTGGTGCTGCTTTCCACCACATTTTATAAGCTTTATGTGTAATCCATCTTTTTCTGATTCCTTTTAATTTTTGCGTTTGCCACCTCCTTCATTGTAGACTCCTCTATTTTCCTCTAATTCCATGTATTCTACTCGACACTCTTCATCAGCTATTCTTCCGAAATTAATTTTTATGTCGTTGATTTGCCCTTTACGTGTGCTTTATTGTTCATTAATTTTTTGAAAATAACTTTCTGTGTTGTAGATTTCTCTTTTTTCTCGATATCTTACAATTTTTTTTCAAACCATTCTCTCTTTACTCTTCTTAATACTGGGTTGCTCTCTTTTCTTTTTCTTTCTACATCTTCGTCTGTTTTTGGTGGTCTGTTGACCATATTCATTTTAATCTAGTCTCTGCTTGCTATTATCTTTTGACATTGGTCGTTCCACCATTAGTTTCTACTTCTTTCAGCAGAGAAATTCAAATAACATTTCCAAAAACAACTGAGACAGTCTATGTAGCCTAGCCGCAGTGGTGAAAATGAAAATCGTTAGTACAAAATTGTATCACCCCATAAAGCAAAAAATTTCATGGAAACCACCAACATAAGCAAGAGGAAACCAAATAGATCATGTTTTAATATGAAAAAAACGATAATCCTTAATTAGAGATGCTATAGCTTACATGGAAGCATGCACATATACAGACCACTAAATGGTCACGGCAAAGCTCCAGCAAATGATGTAAAGAACAAGGCGAAACAGAATCCAAGCACAAAAGTGAAATATTGCAAAGCTATAGTAAGACAAAGAGAGTGAGCAATATAAAAGGAAGGTAAAAGAAGATCTGCTAAGAACAAGTACGAAAGGAGTAGCAATAGAACAGCAATAGAAGGCATAAATGAGGTAGCTCAGAAATAAATAGATGCAATAAACATGGCTTGATAGCCCCAAAAAAATTGTGTATTCAAAACTCCCTAAAAACGATACGCCGTCGCGACTCGATTTCGAAAACGGCGCTACCTAGCGGAATGCAGAAAACGGCATTCGATCGGGCTCGACGAGAAAACCCATTGACAAAAATTTCATTTGTTTGTTTTAGTTTTTGGGTGTCGAAAAAATTAAATTTTCGTTTTTAAGGGTTCATGCCGGATATAAATTTCGTAATTTTTGAGCCACCAAGTCCAGATTTCGGCGTTTGGTAAAGGAATCAACTGCGTACAAAAATACAGAAATTTAAATTTCGATTACGTTTAACTCACGCTATGATTTTTTGAATTTTATCAATTTTTTCGCGTTTTTTTGGAAAAACACAAAATAGGGGTTACACGTCACCCTCGTGCATTTTTTCAAATTATTTTGCCATAAATCAATGGACGGAAGTCAGTTTTATCAAAAAAATGTCCACGTCTCGAATCGCCTTTATTAGTAACCCTAAAAAAATTTATTTTTACCCCCCAAAAAACGAAATTTTTACAGCAGCACTTAACTTCCTTACCGCGAAGGGAGTTTTTCTTAAAATTTCTGTTTTCTTCACTTATACGATGCGCCGTTTAATTCTCTTTCTTCCCATGTTCTCGTTTTTTTTCTACCGCCCTTATTTCGTCCGATAAAAAATTAAAGGTGAAAAAAATTACGGTACGCTTAAAATATTCTCGAAATTTCAATAAATTGAATTTTTATCCTTAATTAACGGAATGAGATTTACATAAGTCGAACTCTCGAAGTAAAAGAAAGAATAGTTATTGCGTAAATTTTTGAAATCGAGATTTTTGCGGAAATATCCGTTCTCGTCTCCCTTCATTCAGAAAAAGTTGTTTACCAAGTGATGTCCGTCTGTCTGTATGTCTGTGTGTCTGTCTATGTCTTCTCTACAGCCCAGGCGGTTAAACTGATCGGTCTGGACATTTTTTGTACCAAAAGAGCTGTAAAAAAATCTTTACTTCGTCGCGATTTTGACCTGGGGGTGTTAATTTTAATCCATTTTTTGAAAATTAAAAATACCTGAAAAATAGTTATTTGCATTTTAAGTGGCGCAAAGTGAATTTTTTGTTCCAAAAGAGCGGTAAAAAATCTCCCCTTCATCGCTAATTCGACCTGCGGGTGCTAAATTTTTGTCGACATTTTGAAAATTAAAAATATCCCAAAAATGGATATTTGGGCTCAAAGTGGGGAAAAGTGCGTTTTACTTTTGTTTACGACGTAAAAGAAAGTATAGTAATCGCAAAAATTTTCGAGATTTGTGCGGAAAAATCCGTTTTCGACTAGGGGAGTCAAAAAAAATTATTTTTGAAGTGGTGTCTGTCTGTTTGTGTGTCTGTCTGTGTTCTCTTTACAGCCCAGACGGCTTAACTGATCGGTCTGAAAATTTATATTTAAGCTTTTAACAACAATTTTGAGGTCCCATTGACTCCTTTTAAATATACTAATCTGAAGTGGTAGTTTATTGGTTGGGTTTTTCGGTTTTTGTTTTTTTGTTAATATTTTAAAAGCTACCAAGTTTCTAAAAAATACAAAATTTTTTAAATATAATTTTGAACGTAAGACTTGAACTTTTGTTACTTTAGGATTTAAGTCGCGTAGTTTTATTGGTTATTTCGCTCACCATTGCAGGAAGCATTCTTAAAGCGAAAAAGCCCGATGACTGTCATCAGACATTAAGAACACAAAGCGGACAGTTTAAATTTAATATCCAACAAATTTGGTTTCAATCATTTTTTCAAAAAAAAAATCGTTTAAGAAAACTCATAATTGAGTCGTGTGTAAGCCAAATATTAAAGTTGCAACTTTGTGAGAGAAATTATTGCCTTTACCCCGCGTATATTTTTTCACAACTTTATTTTAAAATAAATACATTTGTGCTGCTAGTATATTCTGGAAGACTTCAGAAAAATCGTGACAATGTCAAATTCCTATCATTTTCAATATTTATTCAAAGCATGTGGGCATTAATAAAAAACCTTTTTTGTTACGTTTTATCCGCAATCCAAACGCGCGCCGAGTGAGTCGAGCAAAAATCACAAAAGATTTTCCCCATTCTCTTTGTAAATTTACAACATTTATGTGTAACAAAGTCCTCAAATAATTTTACGTAAATTTTATTACATTTACAAAATTATGACATTTTTAATTAGTAATTTATTAACTTGATTTATTAAAATGTAATAATTTATAAACATTGATTTGTAATTATTTTCATATTTATTATTTTTAACGAAAATGTGTTAATCAAATTATATTTATTTTGTAAATAACATTTTATATTTCATCAATTATTAATATTTTGCGACATTTGAGCTTTAATTGATTTTATTAAAGTTTTTTTTTTATTTGTGAAAAAAAAACCTAAAATAAAATATTTTTTAAAGCTACGCTTTTGTTGCTAAATAATGATTTTTACTCAGAGCTACGTTAATTAAGTATATTATTTGTATTTAATTATATTTAATTATTTAAATTAAATTTAATTAATTTTATTTTTAATTAAAATACGTTAAAAGAGTTATTTATAAAAGTGAGTCAGGATAGGGTAGTTTGGTAATTTCTTTATTCCAGAATTCAGGAATAATTTAGAGTACGTAGATTGTGTCTGTATAATTAATGATATAAAATATATGTGACGGGAGGTGACACAAGAATAAATAACTCGAGACGTCTTTGCGTTCATTAAATAGAAAATCGTTACCTGCTACTTGAAAGTGCTGTTGAGTCAGCTTAAAAATATCGTTCTAAATCTTTCTCTCTCTAAAAATTATTATACATTTTACATTAAATCGATAAGATAATTGCTGAAAGAAAGGAAGCAAAAACGGAGCCTTATCTCTTAGATTGTGTGTGCGCGTACGCTGGGGAGAGAGAAAAGTTAACTGGAATTAATAATGTGGATTAAATCGCGTGATTAAGAGCCTGCGAATCTATTAACCGAGTATATTAGAGTAATATTCGATTATTTGTCACTTGGGTAGTTTTAAATACGTGGAGATTAAGATGATTCCAGCTATAAATTTTCGACTAAACGAAATGATGTATTACTCGAATGTCTCTAGTAAATAATTTATCGTAACATAGGTGGATTAACCTTTGATTTAGGTACGTGAGTAGATTACTCTTCAGTTGAAGGGGTAATCATTAAAGCCGATTTTAACTGGTCTCGTAAATTACATTAATCGTGTTGACACCTAGTTAACTGAACATGATCTATATGTATTGCCCAAATCCCCAAAAAAAAAATCAATTTTATTTATAAGGCAAATAAAAAAAAATCAGCTAAAATGCATCAATCAATCACAATCTGACCTACCCTACATTTTAAGTATTGATGGCGTCGGTATCGATTTATAAATAACATATAAAATAAAATGTAACTTTAAGAAAAAGGTTTTTGCTTTTTGCTACACAGGCCGTCACGAAATAAAATAATAAATTAGTTTTTTGTAATTTTAAATTAAACAACTTTTTATTATTATTTACATTACAACTGGTCTAAAAACCAATCAGCAATTTCTAATTTAATATATAACAATTACTAAAGTAATATCTTTGATCGGTAGTGTTGTCCATCGACTGCTTTTTCTCTGCTTTTTCACTGTCACTATACGCGAATCAAGCTAAGCGATATGCCCTCTAGCGGGAAAATATGCACCACTTCATGGTAGGTACTTTATTTTATTTATATGTGTTTACATATTTAAACGATATTGAAAACACCCAGAAAACGGCCCAGCCACAGAAAAATACACAAAAAAAACGTCGAGTTACTATTATTATAATCTGTCATAACTTTATTTTACCCACCATGTGCAATAAAATATGGCGGGAAAAATTAATTTGAATCGCCAATACTAGCCCAAATATTTTATTTTCCTTTTGAGCCTTCTTACTATTTAGTGATTATCTTGGAGCCATGGCTGCCTTAACCACAGGGCTAAATGGGCCAAGCCCCGGGCGCCAACATTCAGGAGGGGGGCAATTTTGTTTGAAATATTGCAATTTTTAAATCTTAAAATTTATATATTGAAACAAAAATATGCAATTTTAACCAATATATGTATTGATATTATTTTTAACGTAAAAATCATTTAAATTTTTAAGAAAATTGCTCAAACTTCATCAAAATCATTTTAATTTTAAAGTAAATCGCTGGAATTTGATAACAAACAACAATTTAAACCAAAAATTTTCTCGAAATTTGCCCAAATTTGATAAAATTCGTATCAATTTAACGTAAAACGTTATAATTTGAGTAATATAATTTTTTAGAGAAAATCGCCTAAATTTTTAACAAAATCATTACAATTTAATCAAAAATAATCTAAATTTTGACTAAAATTACTTAAAGTTAACAATTTTTTACCAAAATCCAACTAATTTGCACAAAATAATTTAAATTAGCATAAAAATTTATTAAATCATTACAAAGTTAACCAAAATTATCTAAATTTTGATGAAACACTTCAAATTTTTTTTAAATATTATCGTAATTTTATTCAAATTTGTATATATTTTAACAAAAATTTTCATTAATTTCATTGATTAAAATTGCAAAGATTTTAGTTCAATAAAACCAAACTTACCGTTATTTTTCCCAAAATGATCTAAATTATGACGATTATCGATAAAAGTTGTTATAATTTTAGCAAAAATTTAAATTTTGAACCAAATTGCCCAAAAACTTACGAAATGATTATTAAAAATGTTATTTTGGCAAAAGCTACGCGCGCCCTTATAATCTTCTCGTGTCCCCTAGTGAAATTTTTACTTGTAATAACCGCAAAGCAAAAATACCAAAGAGAAAAAGCATATTTAACGATGATTTGAAATTTTACCAGAGAAAATATTATCTTAGAGAAGCAAGTCCTAGATTTGCCCGCTTTTATGTCGTTCTACAATTGTACTTGATTTTGGACATTGTTGTCCAGGTATTACATTTTAATTTTTTATTGACTTTTTCTAGTTTTTAAACTTTTGTAAAACTTCGCCGTGTTTTCTAATAAAAAGGGCTGCATTATTATTAGTAGCCCACGGGCGCCAAATATCTTAAGACGGTCCTGCTAGGAGCTGGAGTACTTCCTCGTTTTAATGGTTATGGAGCTTTTCTTTATGTTTTCCAGCATACATCTATCTCCTCTGCTACAGTCCTGTGTAGGTCGCGGTGGGGTCCATATTTATGATATATCAAGGAGCTTTTACGTTATTTTGAAAATGTTGAAGTATTTCCATATTGATTTTTTTTGTACTGTACCATATAACCACACTCTTTTTATTATTTGCCTGTTTAGTAGCAGTTTATTATATTCCATTAGCTAAGAGTTTCTTCACAGCTGCCAGTACAGTTTCGTATATCATATTTCTAGTTCTTCTATTTTTTACGTATATTTTCCACCGTAGTTTTGCGTTTAGAATTCTTGGCTACATTCGCATATGGTGGTAAGTTTCAAGATATATTTTCCGGTAGATATTGTACCCGTGTTAGGGTTGCTAGTCCCCCATCAGACAGTGGCGATTATAAGTATGCCTCCCATATATGGGTGGTACCGGGCAAATCAAATACCCGGGGCGGACCAAAACTAGCAAAAAAAAACTTGGCAGAGTCTGACCCTAGAAAGGCGGCTGCGAACAGCGTCTGATCCAGAATGGGCGGCTGAAACACAACTTCTTAACATGCAGTAGGCCAGCACGAGAAGTTATGGCCCAAAAGCCCTTTTATAATATGGCAAATTTAAAACAATGTATAGTGATGACCTATGGTTCTCAAACATGCACTTGGTCAGAAAGATCCATGGAAACGAAAATGTATCCATAATACAAAGAAAACGCAATACTGATATTGGGAAGATAACTAAGCTTAAGGATGTAGGAAAAGCAATAGACGAACAAAAATGGAACTTTGCCGGACACATTCTCAAACACTAAGAAGAAAGGTGGACCAACAGATTATTACAATGGAGACCTTACGAAAGCTCAAAAGGAAGACCACCTCTACGACATAAAAAAATGCAGGTCCAGCGTGGTTACAAGCGACACAAGACATAAACTACAGGAAAAGTATAAGGAAAGTTTATGTTCAAAAATGAACTACATAAGGCTATCTAAAAAAAATTGTACCTTTTTGTTTGTGAAGAATGTGGATTGATATGTCTTCGTTATCTTCGTGTAGTTTATTTGTTATTAATTTAATATTATCTTTATTAAAAACCACTGTCGTATCATCAGCTCATCGACAAAAGTCGCTATGGTTGTTCCATCAATAGCAGGGACATCATAGGTAAATAGGAGCTAAATAATGGGCGAGACGACTAATTCAATATTTCTTTGCTTTAAGTATTTGTTTTTCTGCTTTATTCTGCACGTTCGTTTAGTTATATAGAAATTCAATAACTGCCTATACAGTTTGGGAAGCGTTTTACTTAGTTTATGTTTAGGTTATTGGTGCTATACCTTATCAAAAGCTTTCGCAGCATCTAAGAATATATTTGAACAAATCTACTATAGTTGCTTTTTTCAAAAACCAAATTGATGTGTAAGTATCAGATTTTTTTTCGATTATCGTTTTAAGTCCTTTTAGAAGTAGTTTTTTAAACAGTTTTGACTTTACAGGTAGTACTGATATATGTATCTGAGACGTTACTTTATTTCGAGTGTTTCCATACTTTAGCGGCATAATCACCTCTGCTATCTTCCAGGATTGCGAATCATATGTTAACCTAAAGGTTTTGTTAATTATGTAAGTTAATTTTACTAAAACTTTCTTAGACAGCTGCTTTTTACCTTTTTCCCGTCTTCCCCGGATGATTTTTTCGTGTTTATTGGTCTTTATTACATTTTTAACTTCTTTCGGTATTACTATAGGAATATGTCTATCTTATTCTTCCATTGCTATGAACATGTCTTCTTCTATTAGAAATTCGTTTGGTTTAAAATTGTTTTCCAGATGTTCAGCATACAAAATCGCTTTTGTTAATTTGTCAGTGTCCATGTACCATCTACTTTTCTAACAGATGAATATGTATAATTGATATTTTTAGGTTCTTAGTTGCTTTCCATATCAAATAGTTCATTTTTCTTGTCTTCGTCCATTTCACCACATCTTGTACGTTACACCGTTTGTGGATAATAGACTTCCTGGTCTTTTAATCTCCAAAAGTTGCCTAATGTATAGATCTTGGGATTTTCATTTTTACTGTTGTTTTTTTTTTATTTTGGCTCTGCTTTTTGGTTGCATAAGTTAATATCGGGTGTACTACGTCTTTGTAGGCCTTAACTTTGCTACTTTGCTTGGGACACACTCCAGATGGTGTCTCTTGGACATCCTGTTTTTTTTTGGAATTTAAGTTGTCACTTTGGTCACGAAGTCTCTAAGGTTAGTTATTTTAACACCAGCGTATTGAAGACTTGCTCCAAGATAGCTAACTTGCATCCAATAGGTTCTTTAGATATTATCCTGCATTTTGTTTTGTTAGTTGATATTTGTAAGCGTTATATAGTATTTGCAGATCATCCTCATTATCCACTATTAACAAAGCATCGTCAGAATAGCATATGATGTTGATTTTGATTCCATCCATGTTATATTACCGGTTATCATTTTAATGCAAGGACCATCCTCTGCATGATGAGATTAAACAAGATTGGGTTTAGAAAATGTCTTTGTTTTAAACTTTCGTGATACTAGAGTCTTTGTTAATCATTCGTCAGCGAGTATTTTTGTGGTGTTTTTGGCATTTAAATCCACAATGTAGAAGCGAGCTTACACACAAGATAATTTGCACTAATACTGTTATGCGTGGGGCGCTCACATTGATTAACAGTTGTTAGGGTTGGTTTCCTAGCAATCACTGTAACATTTTTCCCCTAAAATTCTGTTATTCGTCTCGAAGCAGGATTACATTTGTAACATTACACAAACACCAATGTTAAACAATGTGAGCGCCCCACGCATGACAGTATTAGCGCAAAATATCTTGTGTGTGAGCTCGCTCCTAGGTAAAAGGTTATATTGGCGCCCAACGTGGGGCGCTCACATTAATTAACATTTGTTTGTATTATGTTACAACAATAATATCAATTATTGCTTGTGCCCTCTTCTTGCAGTATTTATTAACATACTTTTTACGTGCCCTATCGAAGGTTTATTTTAGATTTACGACACAAACATGCTGGAGTGTTAAACTCTATTGATTTTTTTATGATCTGTCGAGGTATGAATATGGCGACGCAGTCCTCCTAATTTTTTACAGCATTGCAACATATCTTGTATGTGAGCTCGCTCTTTGGTGAAAGGTTACATTTGGCGCCCAACGTGCGGCGCTCACATTGATTAACATTTGATTGTGTTGTGTTACAACAATAATATCAATTATTTCTGAAGCCCCTTTCTTGCAGTATTTAATAACATACTTTTCACGTGCCCCGTCGAAGGTTTGTTTTGTAAGTACGACACAAACATACTGGAGTGTTGAATTTTGTTGATTTTTTTTATGATCTGTCGAGGTATAAATATGGCTTCGTAGTCCTCCTAATTTTTTGAAGCATTGCTGCTTCTATTCAATTTATATGGTGTGTATTTCTAACTAGATGAAAATTATAGGCGTGAAGCACTTCAATGTAGCATTTATGAAAGTTATTCTTTTACAATTCTCCAATACTTTATTATAACCTTTTTAAAATGCCGGTATCGTGATGCTTTCGTTCCATTCAGTTGTTACCTTCCTTCCTTTGGGTATTTTATTTACCATCATTTAAAATGTGTTGAAATATTTCCAAACCACACTTAAGAAGTTCGTTGTAAATTCTGCCAGGACCTAAAGATTGTCTATTTTTTAGTTTGTTTATTGCTTCTCAGATTTTGATAATGAAGTATCTATAGGGTGTTTTAGCTGTTTACTTAGTTAATTTTCAGATAAAGATACAAAATACAAAAAACTTAATGTGGCACTTGACCCCCTTTAACGTTTAAGATGTTTAGGGGGCGTGGCTTTGGGTGCTAGAGAGATGAAGGTATAAAAGTAACTACGACCAAGTCAATACATTAGAAACAAATTTGACGTGTTTTAGCAATTTCTTGAAATCTAAACATTAACTGAGATAGCCGATCAATTTTTTGTTGAAACACCCTATAGATACTTCATTATTGTTCACTGGGAGAATTTATATTATCAATTTTGACAAATTTTTGGCTGAATATTATTATATTATTAAAAAAATAAGGGTGTGGTCAACACAAGATCTACATTTAGCAATTTAAAAATATCCGATACTTTTAATAGAAGCATATTTCATTAATTATTAGCCAATTAGGTTGGTAGTATGTCTCTGCACTGTAGTGAAATGTATGTTGGCAATAACTCTGATAGTGACATCTGTTACTTCTAAATAATATATAACCAATTTCATTTATTGTCAGCTGATTATAATGACAGTATACTACTGCTACTTGATGGGCATAAATTCCATAAAACTTCCCTTAGCAACGAACGAGATCTTAAAATGTTATATTTTGAAAAAATGAAAAAACAAAATTTGTTGCAAATTTAATTCTAAATACTTTCAAACTCTTAAGTTTTTTTCATAAATTTGATAGTTTTTGAAATATTTGGAAAAAACCGAAAATCCTAACCAATAAACTACCACTTACGAATGATGGATTTCTGCCAAAAGTTACCGGGACCTCCCAATTTTTGTTAAAATTTTAAATATGAATTTTCAAGCCGATCAGTTTGGTCGTCTGGGTTGTAAACAGGACATAGACTGACAGACACACAGACAGACACATAGACATATAGACAAACACAACTTTAAAAACTACTTTTTCTAAATGAGGGCAGTCGAAAACGGACATTTTGCGATTTCGAAAATTTTCGCGATTACTATACTTTCATTTTCGATGTAAAAAAAGTTTAATGAGAATGTTTTTCTTTTGTTTTAAAAAATGTATGCAAGATATTATAAATAGAGAAGCGCGTGTTTATGGCAACCCGGTGTATGTGGTGTTACAAAAATGGGGTGGAATTGATAAGAGTGGATTAGATTAAACGATAAGGTGACACAAGTCGTGATGAGCTCTGCGAAACAGCATATCAATATTCGCGATGCAGTGGAGGATATATGCCCTATTGTTCGGTGTCAATAGAACACTTGACTGAGAGCTGCCATCCTCCAGGTTTCAATCTAGAGTACGGATCTGTTCGGCAAACACTCTCCATTGTGCACAACTGAAAGGAACTAATTTTGCGGCACGCCACGAGATCAACTTCCTTCACCTACTAATGGACACTCGCCGTACTTATTCCTATTTACCATCGGATGTTTTACAAAACAAAAATGACCAATATACCTCCAACCTTTCAAACAAACTCCAAATATAAACCCAATGTACATAACCTTTTCAAACTTTATATTAAATTTACAGCAGCTGATACAAGAACGATCCATAAAACTTAAATAAACAAAATTATAATTTTCTATTTACTTTAATAATAATAATAATAATAATAATAACTTAAAATTATAAAATATTTTTCATACAAAAGTAATTTAATTTGCAGATGCATTAGGAAAGTAACAAAATAGTGCATCCATTGCGAAGATTTCAATAAAAGCTGCAGTAATCATTTTATTTTATGTGGTGGCATTTGTGATTGCTTCTTGAACTTTGTGCTCTGTCCTAAGATAGAAATCTGTTAAAGGATTAGTGGTAATCTGGTAATTCGTATGAATCGAATCGAGTTTCAAATGTTTAAAGTGTCCCAGAGTCTATTTTTTATGGGACATTCACTTAACTGCTTCAATTTGCAATTAATTGTCGCAAAAAAAGTATAAATTAAGTAAATCGAATTAAAACGTATTAACCCCGATACACACAACCCCGGTCCGAATTATACATTAATTCGGCTCGCGATCAATATGCGCGTTTAAAATAGTAAGGTGGTGAGAGAATTTGGTAGGCAATTAATTGATCGATTGAGTAGGGGTGTTTCCTATTAATTTAGGCCCTGGCGAGCTCATATCGTGAACCCTAAACTTATTAAACTCCCATAGTGGAGCTTCTTACGTGTGATTAGTGTGTTGTTGGACCTTGTTGCATAAATTAAATTTTTTTTTGCGCAAAGTTATTAAGTACCCGATTTCTAATAATGCAAATTGCGCGTTCATTTGGGATAAGTTTGATATTTTTTGCTTTCCCCAGAGGCGCATTATAAGTTCGATTCGGGCTATATAATCGGCGCAACGCGATATTTATACATATGAGAAAAATATAGCAAAATGCCGAAATATTTCAAACGAATTTAGTGAGCAAGTGCGACATGGGAAAATTTTTACATCCGCTCAACTACGTTATTTATTGGATGGCTTTATTTTATCATACTTCACCAGTATAAATATAAAATATGAATGAAAATATTATGATTGTATGAATTGCTTCATATTATATTGTTTATTTATTACATACACTTCTGTTTTAAAGTTGAAAATAATAACATATTACATAAATCACTTTTATCTCGTACAGATTTCATTTTGCATATCGCACTAATAGAATATTTAACATTCATACAGTTATTCCACACATACTTTTTACTTTAATTTTATTTTTGCATATGGAAACATTCCTTGATTAAAATTAAAAAATATTTAAACATTTTCATACCAAATCTTTTTTAACACGGGACCTAGTATACTTCCTTGTGGTATCTACATAATATTTTGCAGCGTCTGACCAAAAAAAGGAACTTAAATAAAATAAAATCCCTCCAAGAGAAGGTTATGGCGCCAGACATCAGCAACCTGACCTAAAGTCAAAGCAAAAGCAAGAATGAAATACTGTGGAAAAAAATCCCCACACCTCTATTAAAAGAAGTCGCACAGGATATGGGGATAGTTCTGTCAACAGTTTACGAGATCCTTAATCTCAAGCATTAACAGAAACGAAAGAATGTGAGGACAGACCGGTATGATGCAAATAAAGAGAGGAAGGTAAGGAAAGAATTTAAAAATGTAAAAATAAACATAATCGTGATCACCAAAACAAAAAATAAATAAACCGATGCGAAAACACTTGACAACGTGTTGGAATTCAGCAATAAAAAGATGAGAGCCAATTATTAAACAAATAAAAAAAAAATACACATGAAATTATTAGGAGAAAGCACTATTTATGTCAACTCTCCGACAGGAAATCAAAAAGATGGAAACAGCCCAAAAAAGAACATCTAAACACAGAAAATCCCGAAGATTTACAAAAGCCATCATCATCAACCTGCCCGTTTCGTCCACTGCTAGACATAGGCCTCCTTCATAGTCTTTGGTCTTGTGTTTTATGGATCCAGTTGTTTGCGATCCTTTTTAAGTCATCGGTCCAACGCATGGGTGGTCTACCTCTGCTTCGCTTGTCGGCTCTTGCTCTTCACTCTACCAACTTGTTATTCGCTCAATTACGTCTGCTACTTTAGTTTTCTTGCGTAGTTCCTCGTTGGTGATGTGGTGTTGTAGGGATCCTCCGATCATTGATCTTTCCATTTTACGTTATTTTAGGTATCTTTGCAAACTTGGCAGTTAGAGTTAAGGTGTCCGCTCCAGGACAGGCAGGCCTTTTCAGGCATATCGGAATTTTGCTCTTAAAGATGTGGCTAAGCTTTCCATACGCTGCCCAAGCAAGGTTGATTCTTCTGTATAGCTTACAGATCTGGTTATCTCCAGATATTCTTATTTCATGACCAAGGTATTTGTGAACCAGATCTCCGTTTGTGTTTTCGATATTAAAAAGTTCCTTAGGTACCAAATTGGTCATTACTTTTGTTTTCGAAAAGTTGATCTCCAACCCAACTTTCAAACATGCATTGCGCAGTTTTTCTAGCATCTGTTTTAGCTCTCCTAGACTGTCGGTAATGATGTCTATGTCGTCCGCAAAACGTAGATGGTTAAGTTCTTGCCCATCTATGGTAATACCTCTTTTGTCCCAATTTAGTTTGTTGAAGGCGTACTGTAGGACCGTTATAAACAGATTTAGGGACATGGTGTCCCCCTTTCTTACTCCTCTTCGCATTTTAAGGGATTGGTCTTTTCATGCAGTTTCACAGATATTGTGGCATGTTGGTAGATCTTGTTAATCAGTTTTGAGTATCTGTAGTCAATGCGACATTCTCTCATAGACTCTACGATGCGGTTTAACTCGACTGTATCGAAAGCTTTATGGAAGTCCACAAATGCAAGAGCAAGTGGTCTGTTGTAGTTCATTGATTTTAAGATTAGAACCTTGATGCTTTGCAGATGGTCGTTTGTTTCAAACCCAGAGCAAAATCCTGCTTGTTCATTTGTTTAGTAAAGATCCAATTTCTTCTTTAGTCTTGATGTTATTATTTTTGTGAACAATTTTTAGAGTTGGCAAAAGAGTGTTATGGGTCGATAGTTTTTCAAGTCAGCCTTTTTTCCTTTTTTGTGGAGTAGGATAGTTATTGCATTGTGCCACTTGTCTGGAATTTTGATATCGTGTAATAGAGGTTAAATAGTGTTCATATTTTCTCCGACAAAAACGTGCACCCTGCTTGTATTGCTTCTTTGGCTATATTGTCTTCTCCGGGGGGGCGATTTGTAGTTTTTCGCTTTTGACAGAGCGAATTTAATTTCTCCGATAGTGATATCTGGGAGCTCTTTTCATCCTTAGTTGATAATCTTTTTCTTTGGCGTTCGTATTTTGCTGTCCGGATTTTCTACTTCGCGACTTTTGTACAATTCGTGGTAGAAATCTTCTACCGTACGTATTTACTCTCTATTCGTTGTGGTGTTCCCTTGTCTGTTCTTTAGTTTTGTTATTTCTTTCCTTTCTTTACTAAGGTTACTGCGAACATGCTTCTGTTCTGCTTTATTGTAAGTTGGATCTTTTCGGTTCGGTAGCTTCTGATGTCCCGTTTTATGGTTTTGG
>JARJDX010038857.1:0-15707 GCA_030264735.1 Gymnusa sp. GC000175
AACCAATAGAAATGAACAATTTATTAAAATTTCTTTCAAACGTTTAGTTCACCAATAAATAAAATACATTTTTAAAGTAGAGACGAGTTAGATTAAATTTAAAATATCTTCAACCAATAGAAATAAACTATTTATTTAAATTTCTTTAAAATTTTTAGTTCAGGGGTGTCCAAACTTTTTGTCGTGAGAGCCAGATATTAAATCCATTTACGGAGGGCCACAGGAATGTGTAAATTTAAAATTCTCATTATGACTTTAGCAACATTGCATATTACAGATACATCAATAGTAAACAAACATGGCTAAATTATACATAATTCGAAAATTATTTCATGCAAGTTTTAATAGGAATGATGGAACTGTGTTTTTTTTCCTGAAGAATTTCTTTAATGTTGGGATCAAAATTCTGTTTTATCAAATATGTTTTTCGCATTTTTTTCAATTTCGATATACATATATTTTAAAATCAAACGGATCCACGCGAAAAAATCAGTATTTTTCAAAAACCTTCGCGGACCGGGTCTGGCTGGCCTGTGGGCCGTAGTTTGGACACCTCTGTTCTAGGCCTTTTATTTTTAGAAAATAGAACAAACGTTGTTTAAAGCTAGGATTGGTCGTTGTTTACTAGTAGGTTTGCTTCAATCATTCTTAAAGAGCTTTTGTACCAAGTCTTTATACATGATCCCAGTAATGAACGAACTTTATACAGTGCCTTCAGCAATAGTTAATAACCAAGTGACCGCAAAATCACGTTATCCACCTGAGCGACATTAGATATTTCAATGGAAATTTTACAAAAATCTGATTAATTCCGCAGGTTTACCAACATTAAATTTTAAAAATCATTTGGGTTGCCTACCTACGCGGTCACGTGGTTATTAACTATTGCTGAAGGCACTGTATAAAGTTCGTTCATTACTGGGATCAGTTTGGCAATTTGGGAAATTGAACCTAGATCATATTAAAATATGATATAAAACAATAAAAGGACATTAATAAAAAATGTTTTTATACTCGTTAAAAATAAACGTAATAAACGCATATATTTTTAAAGCCTAGTAAAACGACTAGGTACTAGTCGATTCAAGCAAATCGATGTAAACTCAGGAGACAAAATTTAATGATGTTTTCTCAATGCTTTTTACCGTCTCATAAAAACGCTTTTGATAAAACATTTGCTTCAAGAAAGAACGACGCTAAAATATTTAAAGGATATGGTTTGTAAAGGTCCTTTTTGAAGGTCAGTTAAGTTGTTATATCATTTTCAGTTAAGTTCTCTGCTTATTACACGTCTATTTATTTTTATAGGGCAGTCTAACTGGGACTGAATTGACTCAAAATGTCCTTAAATCAAAATAACGCTTAAACATTACTTAGTACCTATAACATTTATTAAAATAACACTTAACATTATCGAATGATTTTCACATTGCACAGACCAGATATTACGTGGAGTTACTTCAGAAAATTTAATTTTAATGCGAATTTAACTGGAAAGAATAATTTTCATGCGCAAAATATTTCCGGTTAAAAATTAATAAGGTTGTGCTTTTTGGGAAAAAATAAATTTAAATTTAATAAAGGCCCTTAATAAATAAAGGTTCTTAGTAAATAAAACCTTTAAAGAAATCTCATTAAAACCGTTCCCGAGTTCTATATAATGAGAATCGATTTTATTTTGCTAAAAAACTAAAATATATTTGCATTATACACACAGTGGCTTTCACTAATAATTTCTACGCAGAATAATACGATTTAATTATGATGGTAAATGTAAATATGCAAGATAACTTTTACATTTTTGTTCTATCTGTAGTTTTTCTTCAAATGGTAACCAGTTTGTTGTTAATTACTTTCCTTTATTGCACAAGTTCCTCTCGTCATGTTAATAGGAAGTAAGAAGCTTACGAATTTGAAACAAACATAATTTTAATCATTTGTGTTGCATGTCGGAATACCTACATTGCTAGTTTGTATAAATGGATTATCTCCGATGCAATTACTTCTTGCAAAATCAGGTTTAATACTGTTTCATTTTCATATGGACATTTGTCTGATTTCTGAGAATTGTTTTACGCATTACAGCTAAATAGTATTACGTAAATGAGTGGGAACAGGACCTTAACCTACATGCAATTATCATTTTTAATAGTTTTTCTGTCACAATGACATGTGTATGTGAAAATTGCTAACAATAAAATGAACTTGAACAATTTCATGAGATTTTATGACTTGCTTAACTGCAAGCTCATATTTTTTTTTACAATAAAGTTATCTTTACAAATATTGCAATTTGATGATTTTTATGACCTGCTTATGAATGTTTGCTATGATGATCTTGAACAAATATCTTATTAAGATTTGATGCTTTTCGTGACCTGGATAAATGCAGTTTTCCTTAGAATTAATCGGGTATCAATAAACAATGCTTTTTAAATTTGTGCCAAGAACATGTTATTACTTCATCAATTGGCAAATGTTACATTTAAAATTGTTTGCTTATTTTGTTACAAATTATTAATAGTAATAATTGAGGTTAGTTATTCATATTTGGACAGGTATAAATAAAACCAATTTCAGTCAACTTTTCACAACATACGTCGACTTATCCGGTACCTTTAACGACTTCTTTTGAAATTTCAAGTTTTCAAGTTCGTCCGGTAATCAAAACTTGGTTAAAATTAAGTTAAATTGGTTTTAGTTTTTTATTTGGGTGTGGGGGTGTAATGAAGTACTTTCTCTATATGTTTTTTATATATTGGCCTATATAGTGAACTCACCTACTATACAATAAATATTACAATATTTTAATTATATTTATATCCTGCTCTGTTTCTTTTTTATTCATCCCTCTCCGCACCTCTGCCTATCTTCTCATTTTTCTTCCTTCCCAAACATCCAAACACTAAAAGATTTCATTTACTGCTCCTTCCGTCACCTACGTCCATCTCGTTGCACAACCTTGCCAGATGTTCTCTTTTTTGCATTATTATTGTCCCTTTTTATCATTGAATAGTGAGCATAAATTTTATTCATATCGGTGTGGCTCCTTGATTTGCGGCGCCACAGACAAGCGGCGTTGCTGAACGACTACTTTAAACTATTTGTAACAATTTTGCGTTTAAAGACATACTTTATCATTGATTTATTTGGTAATTATAGAGATAGGTTTACTTCGTCGCTTTAACTCCATTAATGTACATGCAACTTTATTTGATTAAATTCGTGTTAACTAAGGAAACTTTCAACAACAACAACAACAACAACAAATTATCTAGACAACTAACAAATTGATTTATACATTTATTTGATCTTCTTCGTAATTCTAAATGTATTAAAATTAATTTGAAATATTGTAAGATACATATTAACTTAAAAGGGGTTTTATAGATGAAAAATACTTTTATGGGGTAGAATCGTGGCTAGTAGCTTTGGTCGTTGGAAGTACGTCGAAGTTCGCGATTTTTGGTGGGTTCGCCTGCGATACTTTCTTAAATAAATTAAGTGTCGTTGAATCGTAATAAATAAGTAGGATTAAACAAATTTATAATTAATTATTGCAAAGTCTCTACGATTGCAAGATTAATACCGTGAAATTTTTTATATTTTTTTGTACCAAATATTATTAAATTAAAACTAAATTTTTAATATCTGTAAGAATGTACTGACATTTTAACTTTTTTTTTTGCAGTGAAAACGATCGTTACAAGAAGGTTTTATGGAAGGAAGTTCGTGTGGGCGATTTAATCCATTTATCAAATAACGAAGTGGTACCAGCAGATATCCTATTGCTCCGATCGAGTGATCCCAGTGGCCTTTGTTATATCGACACGGGGCATTTGGATGGGGAAACAAATCTTAAACAACGAAAAGTTGCAAGAGGATTTGACGAAAAGGTTAGTACAGTAGTACTAGTATTAAACAGGCTGAATGTTTTTTTATTGCTAGTTTTTTTTTATTTATTACAAGCTTTTATTTAAGTTCTCTTGTTAGGTAGCTATTAAGTTAGTTAGTTGGGATCAAAACCTTACACACCTTACATACATTACAATTTTTACCATTCCACCCAGTCGATTTAAATATGTATACATACGCATTTTTGATAGCAATACAATGTGGATAGATTATTATATTTTATGTATGTTTGTTTAAAAAGGTCATAACTTGACTTGCTTGTAAGCCAGCGGTCCGCAGACCGCGGCTCCGGAGCCGCATGCGGCTCTTTGCTCAGGCGTTTGCGGCCCTTTAGACATTTTCATTTCCATTTATGAAGCTTTATGAGATAAGTTAGTCGAACAAACTTGTGTATAAAGCGTTCTCACCACCACTCTACTCAACGCCTATTTTTTTCCTACACACATCTGTTGTATTCATTTTACCGTTTATCAGTGCATTCGTTTGTTACGATTTGGATTTCCCCTTCCAAACCTGTGTGTGTGTGTGTTTGTGTGTATGTGGCTCCCTGATACCTTTGTAATTCTGTTTCCTTAACAACCTGGCTCTTCTAACTTAAAAGTCTGCCGACCCCTGCTGTAAGCTGAAAAATGTTTCAAATAATAGTTGTTGCTAAAACCGTTGCTTCAACAACTATTATTTGCTAAATTTTAGTATAACGTATTGCAGCAATCTCTTATCAAAATGAACTTTATAAAATATTCATTAATAATAAACTTCGACTTGGGGTTCAGTGATTTTTCCCAAAAACTTTACCGTTTGAGTTCCTATAAAAAATTCTAGATATAAATTTTCGTCTTGTGCAGAGGACCTCAAAACGTGGACATCTGATAAAATCCCAGAAAAAAATCACGTGCTCTATACTTTTCCTTATCGGGAAAATGTACATGTTGCTTATTGTATGTATTAGATAATAGATACAACAGTCAGTGAGTTATTGCAATTTTTCTCTCAGCATGTAATCAATTATGAATGAGCAGAGATTAAATAATTAACTTTTATGAGTTGTTGCAGCTGTTCACAACACCAAGTCTTGATTATCGTCATTACCAAATAATTAATTGATTCATTGCCAAGACAAATAAATAAACATTAAAATTATACTTACGTACAATATTACTTTGGCATCTATTAAAGAAATTTTAATATTCTTACATATTAAAATTGGTATGTGTTTTAATTTTTATGAAAAGTTCTTAAATAACTTTTAGATTTTTTTCTTTGATTTGGCAAGATTTATTTTTCATATTTTAAAAGTATGTTAAATTTAAAAATATGTCGCTTAGCAAAGGAAGAATGTGGACTACGTACGTATTACATATTTTAACAAGTAAAAGTTAAATAAATATTGAAAAATAGATTTTACTTTTAAATATAAAAGTTAACATTTTTTTTGTGAAAAAATTTTGGATTTTGACTTTTAATTATCATAGTGGTACCAAACTTTTTTGATCAGTTTTTACGTTCGTCAAGTCTAGAGTCTAGACCAGGGATACCTTTCAGTTGAAAACTTGCATTGTCTTAAGGCAAAACAAAACCATTCGTGCCTTTCATCGGTTCTCCCTTACTTCTTTAATATATTTCAAGTCTATAGCAGCATAGGGCGTAAATTTTATAATTCCTTCAAAATCAAAAAAAATCAACATAACCTCGATGTTTGATTGCCGTTCATGTTGTGGTGTGCTGAACCTTTTTCACTTGGTCCTCTGGGACTCAAAGCAGTACCTACGGAATAAGAATGTACTCTACCTTTAACTAGTTTTATTTCTCTATTAAAACCAACACCTTATGTGCTATTTCTTCAGTATATTCTAATTTTTATATTTTTTTTCGTAATATCATCCAAACTCTTTAAGGAATTAGTTATTTAATGAATAGAGTTTGATGCAGCGCTGTGTTTAAGCAATTAATTTGGTACTGGCACTTTTGTTAGTGGAATTTATAAATTGGATTAGTTTTTTATAACTAGGATGCTTATATCTGCAGTGGGCTCGCAATAAAGGCTACAGTCTTCTTTGCACTAGTGGTTTGAATTAGTAGTTTATCCGGTTTTTGAGTCGTATAACTTCCGCTACCTTCCATCGTATCGTAATAGAAATTTCACTTAGATGGAGGATTTACCGTAGACAATTGTTTCAGGAGGGTTCACTTTAATCCAGCGTTTGTTAAACTATAATGTAATAACTCTTAATAGTTAAAAAGAGTAATAAATACACAACTTGCATGTTAGATTTTAATCTCTTTTTTTAATGATTCATAAAAAAAAAATGTTTTAGTGTTTTATTTTCGAGCAAGTCTCTAAAGTCCTTAATAAATAAATATTTGCTTTACCTTAGCATGATTAATATTTTTAGAGAAAACAACATTTATACTTGGAATGCGATCAAATTTCTCACCTATTACGTATATTAGAAACGCTTAATTTAATATACCTTAAGTTTACTTCAACAAAGCAGATGTTTGCGTATTGTTCAGTTTGCAAACTTTGGAATCAACGATTTTTAGAATCGCAGGAAACATATTTTGTGTAAATAAAATATAGAAAATTGGGTAATCTCGACAGGAAATTTATATGTCACATTTATATGTAACGCCCAATTTATTACACCTCCTCTCAACTGCGTGATTTATTACAACCCTTTTTATACACAGTATGACAAATGGAATTGAAATATTAACCAGAGTAAAAAAATCCACGCACGCGCCACCACTTACAAATATTTTACCGAAATTCCAAAAATAAATTAAGGCGTCAAGCCTCTTATTTTGTGTCCTTATTGCTTAATATTTTATTATGTAAAACCTTCCTTTCTCATAATGAAGATTAACTTTATAAAATTGTTAATAAACTTTAACCTTTTAATAATCTCTTGTAATGTAAGGATGACGATTATTAAAAATGCATTGCTTTTTATTCTTGTGTAAAGATAATAAATTATTTGAATGCATCTGTTCTTTTTCATCGGGTGCAAATTACTTGTTATTAACTTTGGATTAAATTTCCACCAGATGACGTATTTCTGAGTGATTGAAAGTAAAACAAAATCAATCATTTTCTAAACACTTTTTATATTTTACGTTTATTTTTTTAAATTGTTTATTAAAAACGCTTACATGTTAAATCGGTTTATTATAATTTTCTTTATAATATTTAATTATAATTTGATGAGTTATTGAATTAAATTTTAAAACGTTTATTTTTTTTATTTCAAGAAAACAGAATGAGTTTTCATTGCTTATAATCATTGGAAGATTTCATCTTCGATTTAAATTAAAAATGAATTGATTCGTGCAATTTCCTCATAATTACAAAATCCATTGCTACTTACTGCTTATCTTGAGCAATATAATCACATCATTACTTTTTTTGTGTTGCCAAATTACTTCAACCGATTGCAAATGATCATAATTAAAATTACCGTACTTGAATAAAAAGAGATTTATTTGTCTAAAAGAAAGAATGGTTATGACAGAAATTAAGGTAGTAATTAGTGTTGTTTTTTTGTTGAAGTGAAGTAAATACTCCTACAAAGTATGTTGCATATTCTGTATTTTTTTGCAGAAAGTGTTTTAAACCTAAAACTTTTATTTCCTCTGTCTCGTCGGTCGTTGATTCCTTTATGCGTTCATCGCCCACGACTTTTGCCATAAAAATGTGTAGCAGTCTTCCTCAAATATCCAACAATGTTTCGTTCTAATAAAATTCTATTGTACCAATATTCATTTGAGTAAAGTGAATTTCAAATTATTTTATTGGTTAATTTATTGCATTATTTTTCTTTCTTTTCGTTTGATTTATCACTTCTATATCTTAGTTCTATAAAGTAAACAGTAAAAAACATTAGTTTTTAAGATTATATTAAAGAAAATCACATTAATAACATTTATGACATTTTTTATGAACAATTAATATATTTTAAAAGAAATTTACGTTATTAAATGATGGTACTAAAAGATTTATTATGTATTTCAAGTGATAAATAAATATATTTTTTTGAGTGGCGAGGGCTGCTAAAAATGTTGCATACAAACTTTTATTTTCATTATTATTATTATTTTAATAAATATTCGCTCATTTAAAAAAAATACTGATAACATTTTTGTTTACAGCAAGATGTATTCGAACCTAGTAAATTCAAAAGTGTCATTGAAGTTGATGCACCAACAACAAAAATATATAGATTTCATGGTGCCATGATCCATCCTTCAGGAGAAAGGATTCCGGTTGGAACAGAAAATTTACTACTACGGGAATGTCTGCTAAAAAATACTGATTACGTTGAAGGAATTGTAGTTTATGCAGGTTTGTAAAATTCATAATAATTTAGACGATGTAATTATGAATTACAAGGTTATTTAATTAGGGAAAGTTTTATGCTTTGATAATCTTTATATTTTTTTTTGTATATAATTAACAAAATTCGTAATTTCTTTTTTGCATGAATGTTTTTTATTCATTAAAATCATGGAGCAAGAGAAGAGTTTTAAAGCTTTAATTGATAAATACTACTGTTTTATTGTTTTTAAAATATATACCGTAGTGATGACTGAGTTATTTAATAGCAAGTAAAAATGTAATTGCTAGAATTATTTAGCAAGTAAATTTGATTTAATAAAGGGAACACCCGGAAATAAAAAATATGTACAAAAGCAAACGTGATTCTAACTCACTAAAGAATTATAAATATATAATTGTGATACACATAGTCAATATCAATTTTTCACATTTGCTAGTTGTGCAGTACTTAATTAACTTTTTTAATTCTGTAAAATATCGTAGCCATTCTTCGTTTTCTATCTTCTATGTTTTCATCAGTTTTCATCTCTTCAAGTTTAGTACTTCTACTTACTTTTAAAGAGAATGAAAATCATACATTTAATGGGGTTTGTACCTGTAATTTTTTCTTCTCCTATACAGGGTAGACAAAATGTCTGGAAACGCTAAAATCTCTTATTAAATATATTTTCCATTTAAAAAACAAACACTACATGTATAATATTTTTTTAAAGAAGTATTTAATAATGCTAAAATGTGTTTCCCCTTCTTCCATTTAAAGGTTGCAAGGAGGAGGTGAAATTAAAATTTTAAATAGGAAGTCCTATTTTATTATTTTTACAAATGCAGGTTTTACGGATAAAATACATAACTTTTACTACATTTTTTTGTAATTATTGTAGGTGGATTTAATTTGTTTTTCCAGCGGACAAAAGGGGGAACGGGAGATTTTATTGTGGCATTATTAAATGGCGTTTTTCGTTTCGGCTAGTGTACAAATCTTGATTTCCCTTTTTTTCCCTTTATTTTCCGTTTGCATATTCTTGTTTTCGCATTTTTTGTTGCAAAGATCGATTCTATACTGAGGCTAGTGTTTGATTCTTTGAGCAGAATATAAAAGTTTTCTGGGTAAGAGGTTGCTAGTCTCACCTAACACTCCTCTATCCAGGCTTGAGACGGAAGAGAGTGTTACTCAATCACTCAATTTATTCAGTCAGTCATAAATGCTGGTATTTAATTTTTTTTTGTATTTTAAAGTTCTATTTAATTTCCTAGCCACCTAGTCTCTTCCTATTATGGCAGTTTCCTTTGGAAGTCCATTTTTAGTATTTCTGAGTGGATACCATTGTACAAGGTACATATTCGTTGGTCGCCAATAGTCTTCATTTCGATAGGCGATATTAATACACGAATTTAAAGCGGTGCTATATGTTTAATGACACATATAGCAGTACTATTTCCCTTATGATTTTGTTACACATGCCTTCAAGTACTGTAAGCTGACAGTAGCGTCTTCAGAAAGTCATTTCCAACAATTTTATTCTTTAAAATATTTAAGCCTCGGTATATAACATCGTGAAATAATTTATTTATTATTCCATATACATTTTGATCTAATACGTTTTTTTTATTAACATCTCTAATAGTGATTATATTTTTTTATCAGGTCACGAAACCAAGGCGATGTTAAATAATGGTGGTCCAAGATACAAGCGATCATCATTAGAAAAGCAAATGAATCAAGATGTGCTTTGGTGTGTACTTATTTTAATATTATTATGTGTTATTGGTGCCATTGGTTGCAAATTATGGTTGGGAATGTATAATAATTTAGATGAGCCTTTTAAACCTGAAACATACTCAGATTCTAGTGAAGCGTTTCTTGCTTTCTGGACTTATATAATTATTTTACAGGTAATTATTTTGCATGATAAAAAATAAAATTACTAACACATATTTCTATATTTCAGATTATGATTCCTCTTTCTTTATATGTAACTTTAGAAATGTGTAAAATAATTCAAGTTTATCACATACATAACAATGTAGATTTATATGATCCTTTAGTTGATAAGCGAACAGAGTGTAGAGCGTTGAATATAACAGAAGAATTAGGGCAAATTCAATATATATTTTCGGATAAAACTGGGACTTTAACTGAAAATCGAATGATTTTTAGACATTGTACAATAGCTGCTGTAGATTATAATCATCCTTTACTTCAAGATGAAAGCAAGACTAAAAATTCTTTAGCAGTGCTGTGCAATCCAAAACTATTACAAGATTTAAATTATCAAGATGATCTTAGTGATACAAATATGGTAGCAAGACAAATTCACACTGCTAGAATACAAGAGTTCCTTTTACTACTAGCCGTTTGTAATACTGTAGTTTGTGCTCATCACCCTCACTATGATCTCATGAATGCTAGTGGAATTTTAGAACCTGTTTCAAACGTTTTTGAGCAAACTGAAACTAAAGTTAGTTTAAATAGTAGTAAAGTTGATACCACCGCTAATTCCTTATCACCAAATGATAAGTATAGTAGGCTGGAAGAATCTAGATCAGTAACACCATCACCTCCTTTAAATTCATCACATTTATATGCAGACAATCATAGAACACCGCATTTGCCATCACTTAGTCCAATTACTTCAGTGGATTCATCACCAACAAGTGAAATACCACAAAAAAACTTGAGGCCTAAAATCTTAAATATTCCATCGTTAGGTTTTCTTGGAAATAAAAGAAATACTAATTTAACTGATGAACAGAAAGCAAAAATTAATAGATCAGCAACTCCTTCACCGCATGAATTAAAACCTATATTTGAAGCAGAGAGCCCAGATGAGCTAGCTTTAGTTGATGCAGCTTATACATATAATTGCAAATTATTAAAACGAACTTCCACCATGGTTTCAGTTGATATTCCCGGCGAAGGTCGAATGGATTTTGAAATTTTACAAGTGTTACCGTTTGATTCAACTAGAAAAGCCATGTCTGTTATAGTAAAACATCCCATTACTAAAAAAATTATATTATATTGTAAAGGTGCCGACAGTACCATTTTACCTTGCTTAGCTCCAGTTGAAGATGATTCGGAGCAAAAGAAAATTATTTTTCAAACCCAGCAGCAATTAAATTCTTACGCCAAAAAAGGTTTACGAGTGCTTGTAATGGCTAAAAGAATATTATCTTCTATGGAATATAACGAGTGGTCAAGAAAGCATAAAGAAGCTGAATTATCGCATGAAAATATAGAGAAACGAATGCAGGAAAGTTATGCTTTGATAGAAAGTAATTTAACTCTTCTTGGAGCTACAGGGATTGAAGATCGATTGCAGGAAGGGGTGCCTGAAGCTTTGGCATCTTTAATGTCTGCTGGAATAGTTGTGTGGGTTGTAACTGGGGATAAACCAGAAACAGCAATAAATATTGCTTTTTCCGCAAAATTATTTTCATCACATATGGAGTTATTAAAATTAATGGCAAGGAGTAAAGAAGCAGCTGAAAATACGATAGGGTTTTATTTGAGCGAGATTGAGAAACAACTAAAAGAAGCTAAGAATTTTTCATGTGCTTCTAATTTAAATTCACGCACTGCTCCTAGAACAAAAACACGAGCTTTGATCGTTGATGGAAAAACATTAACGTTTATCCTTGATAGGCGATCAAATTTGACGAAGCCTTTTTTAAAACTTACCACTTTTTGTACTTCGGTTCTCTGTTGTCGGGCCACGCCGCTTCAAAAAGCTTACATTGTTAAAGTCGTTAAGGAAGAATTAAAAATGAGAACATTGGCAATTGGAGATGGCGCAAACGATGTTTCTATGATACAAACTGCGGACGTTGGCATAGGAATATCGGGACAAGAAGGAATGCAAGCTGTTATGGCTGCTGATTTTTCTTTATCTAGGTTTAAGTATTTAGAAAGATTTTTACTTGTTCATGGCCATTGGAGTTATGATAGATTATCTAGTATGATACTTTATTTCTTTTACAAAAATGCGGTAAGTTTTTTCTTAAGCTTTTTAAATTTTTATTTATTTGCTTTATTTTTAGGCTTTCGTCTTTTTAATATTTTGGTATCAGCTTTATTGCGGATTTTCTGGAGCTGTAATGATTGACCAAATGTATCTTATGTTGTACAATTTATTATTTACATCTTTACCTCCACTTGCTATAGGTAGGGAAATAAATTTTAAATACAAGTAACCCCCGTAAGATACGGATAAGAGGTAGCTCGATTTCTGTAATTATTGATACCGTAATACAATCAGGACGGGTTAATCGGTGAAACCGTATAGGTTCATGCGTTCCAATGATTTCGTAGGATCCGAATTCTCTTTTTAAAAATCGTGTTAGGTGCTATAGAATTTTGTACCGTGCGGGCGGGATAAAAATATTAAAAATGTCAAAAGAGTATGAAATAATGGCCGTAAATATTTAATCTGATAATTTTCTTAACTAATTCTATTATGTGGTGTTTAAATCAATGATATTATTTTAAGCCTACAGATGTGGCATTGACATTAATAGAAATAGTTATCTTTAATTACAATATCCAAAGATTAAACACGCCCATCTTGGAGGTGAAAAACGCTTACTTTGGATGGAAAACCTTGTATATAAAACAAAACCACCTCGGACGTAAAATACACGCCTATCTTGGAGGTATATGACATATGTCTGCCTTGGTAAAACTGTTGAAATTACACATTTGTTTTTTACCGCTTACTATGTCGTTATCGAAACGGTGGTATACGAGGGTTCATTGTACATACAGAAAGAATAAAATGAAATATAGTTAAATCCTTATTACAAAAATCTTTTGCATCTGGAAATTATTTAAATTTTAGACATAATATTTTTTTAATTTTTTAGGTGTGTATGATCAAGATGCTCCTGAACATCTTTTAAGAGAAAATCCTCATTTATATAAGCGTGGAAGATTGGGAAAAGTCTACAGATCAAGTTCTTTTTGGTTTACAATGATAGACGCTATTTACCAAAGTTTAGCAATCTTTTTTATTTGTCAAGGAGTTTATCATGATACAGATATAGATATTTGGCAGTTTGGAACAGTAATTACCACATCCTGTATGTTTGTTATGTTATTACATGCTGCAATTGAGACTAGATCATGGGTAAAATTATTTATAAATTGATTTGTTTATTTTATAATTGATTTAATTAATTTTAGACAATAATTCATATTGGGACGTTGATCATTTCCATTGGAGCTTTTTATGTGTATTCTATTTTATATAATTCAGTATGTGTAAATTGTTTTGGATTGCCAAGTAATTATTGGATTATTCAACATGCCATGAGTACTGTGAATTATTGGATAATAATTCCTCTATGCTGTGTGGTAGCTCTTCTTCCCAGGTAATTATACAAAGCCAATAACGCCACGAATCATCTATTATTATTATTACTTATAAAAACACTTGCTTAATAATGAGAAAAGTATAAAGTAAAGAATATGTGCATAGCAGTTGTTTGTTTGTGCGTATATGTCCGTCCGACCGGCAGTTTAAGTCTGTTTTCTTCACCACTAAGGAGAGATGGTAGACTTCAACCTAGCCAAGCCAAATAACGATAATGTCGGAGTGCAAAAAACTGCGTTGTCTTTATATATAAGTGCAGATGATATAAATTGGAAATTAGAATTAAAATATATGTCAGTATTACATTATTTATTTATGTTTTGAAACAAGCGTTGTTAAAAAATTACTTATAGCACCCATATTAATTTATAAAACATATTATTGATAAACAAATTTTAAGTTAGTAGTTATAAATGTATTTTATTTTTAGGATTTTGATACGTGTACTAAAGACTGCAATTTGTCCAGATGATGTTACAAGGACAATAATGTTTCATCGCCGAGCTCTAAGGAGAGGTGAGGGGTTTCTAGTATCTTGGTCTAGATCAACATCAGCATCTTCCATATATAGGTAAGGTCACTAATAAACTGGAAAGTCATATTTCTTTAGCTTCTTTTTTAGCACACACTTTCTTTTTAAAGCATTTTTTTTTATTTGCTTGCTTTTTGAGCATTTGTTTTAATATTTTTTGTGGTCTTATACTTTGCCTACAACAAAATTTGATAAATCTTTGTTTTACAATTTTTTTTATAAGATATTTAACTTCGTTTTTTATTTATTTTCAATTATCAAATTTTATTATCCTATGCGCTTCTCTGCAATTAAATAAAGGTAAGTGATGCATGTTTTTGTTGGCATTTATTCAGTCCGCAGAAATAATTCTTAGAAAGAATTATCCATTTCAGTAAGTAGCTTTATTAACTGCTTTATTCCTAGTATTAATATTCAGGCGAATTTATTAAAGGGGTTTAATGCTAGCTTTACACATCTGTTTATCAAGAGATTGATCAATTTTAATGTTATTAATTGATCACTTTTTTGATGCTGCTGATCACCTTTAGCACATTTGCAAATATTTTTTTATCAAAATATCATATAAACGTAGATTTAGAATACTTAATTCAGCAAACTTTATTTGTGTCTTCATTTTTTGGTACCTTGCTCGTAAAATTAAGCAAATTTGTTAGTTAATTTACAATTAAATAAATAATGATTTTTGATACTTTTCTTATGAATGAAGGTGGCTAAAAACTGCACATAATATTTTAATAATACATGTTATTAACAATGTTACTTGCGGAACTTTTATGTTAATAAATAAAAATTTTAAATACTAAATAGCTCGGATTTTAACCAACATTTTCAGATAATATAATATAATACAAATGTATTAATTTTTGTTTTTTTTTGTTGTCTGAATATGATTTTATTAAATTAAAACACAATTTCATGTTTTTGTTTAATTTTATATATGAGAAAAGTACTAAAAAACGTAGTTTTTAATTTTAAACCTAATTTTTTTTTATTTAGTTATAAATCTCTGTCATTCATGTTGGTTACAATATACAAAAGTATTTTGCACCTTCATACTCAAAAAAACAAAACTGGGTTTTTGTAATTTTTTTTTGCCATTTCAAATTTTTTTTTTGAATAACGTGTTTATGCTATATAAAAATTGAATACCCATGTTTATTAAAACAGTCAACTATCTCAAACTCAACATTTCTAGGAACTTCAGTTTTAATTTATTTCTAGATAATTAGTGCATTTTAAAAATCAAACTCCATTTTAAAACTTCAACGTCAGCAACAATACTAATTTTAATGTGCTTAATCCATCGCAGAAATTGGCTTTCTTCTACAAAATTAAAGGATAATTTCTTTCTTTCTATCCTTCGATACCAAATAGGCAACTATTCTGGCTTTATAGGTATTCATCGTTTTACAAACTTTTATGTTTATTCATTTTCTTTGAAGAGCAATCTAGCTCATTCATATGAGTGAAAATGTCAACTAAAAAAGCCAGATCACATTCACGCTTCTCGTAGCTGGCCCTATTATCTGAACTTTTACAAAAATTCCAG
>JARJDX010038858.1:0-15421 GCA_030264735.1 Gymnusa sp. GC000175
ATAAATAAAATAAAGTACCCACCATGGGGAAGTACATTTTTTTCCGCTAGAGGGCGTATCGCTTAGCTTAAATCGCGTATAGGTAATTGTAATATTTCTTGCTTTTCTTTATAAAGAGAAAAATTTGCCTGATAAATAAATATATAAAAAGTTGTAGTGTCCTTCGACAAATTTGTGCGTCGAAAACACTCGCGCCAAACCGTCCCTGCGCCAAAACGTCCTGCGCCATAACGTCTCTGCGCCAAAACGACCGCGCCGAACTGGCCGCGCCAAACCGGCTGCGCCGAACTGTCCTAGACCCAAATTTGACGTCCCGTAGTTAAATATTTCACGTCAAAAGGAACATTAAACATAATGAACTTAAAAATAAATTTATAAAGCGTTGCGTAAATACTTAACATTGTTTATAATTTCAATAAATGTCGAAAATAATACGATGCGTCTATTCATACAATGTTTAAATGTAACCAGCGGCGGCCATATTGATGAGTTAACAGTTCCACCAACAAAACCTGTAAGTCCCAATAATGAAGAAAGAATGTGCGCACAAAATTGACAAAGCACATTTTTTAATTTTGTCTTTGTTTGCTGGTTATGATTTTTTAAAGTTTTTAATTTTTTTTCGAGATTTTCAGAAAATATAGAAAAGGGTTGGCTCGCCACTGCATTGACATACTTCTACAAATTCTGCCTTAATTAGACGGACGAAAGTCAAGTTTATCGAATGTTTTAGCCGAAGCCTTTATTGGTAACCCCAAAATAATTTATTGTTATCCTCAAAAAACGAAATTTTTCCCTTCATTTCCTACCGCGACCAGAGTTTTCCTTAAATTTTCTTTTTCCTTAATCATGCCATGCACCAATTAATTTTTTTTTCTTTCGTTGGTCTCTTTTATTAAGCCTTTTATACAATAAAAAAAAACGATGGAATAAAAATAAAATTTGCTTTTGAGACGTGTGAATCATTTTTGGTCGGCGTAAAAAATTAAAAATATCACAGAAAGAATGGAATTTTTGCTAGTGGTGACAGTATCAATATTTCAAATACTATCATATTTATGGAAAAAACACAAAAATACAAAATTGGTTAGAGTTAAATTTGCAATAAATTTTGTTTTTATCATTTTTTCAAAATTTAACATATTAAGTAATCATACTTGTTGTTAAATAACATATTATTGAATTTATTCACATCAAGTAGCAGAGACATTCTGTCAATATAATTACCTGACAAATAATAAGAAAAGGTTGTATATCATTCTAAAGTGACGGATGTCACTATCAGAGTTATTGCCAACATATATTTCACAACAAAAATGAAGTTGCAGAGACATACCGCCAACCTAATTGGACGTAGTAATGGATCTATCTGTAGTTGCAATATTGCATTAGTTCTTTGTTTGTCAACAATGAAAATCGCCAATTAATTCGCGCAATAGTTTTCACACAAGTGTAGATTTCTATAATAAGGTTCAAATTATCACGGATTGTTAGTACGCGACGCGCGTTAATAATAATTAATTGGATTTATCTTCTTCGGATTAAATTATTTAAGGTTTCAACATTTATTTACTAATTACACACATATTTTTAATTTCATTAACTTATTATAGGTAATAAGCGAAAGAAAATAATTTCTTTTTAAAATTTGATATAGTGGATGTAATAAAAATAATTTATTAGTTTTCATTTAAAACTTTATCAAATTAAAAATGTGTTAATAAATATTAAGATATATCTATGTTATAAATATGTATGGACCCGTTTTTGAGTGAGAGCTTTTCCTTTCAGGTGTGGACAGAGTTTTCTTTCAGCCTAATTTTTACGTCTTTAATGTGAGTAACAGGGAAAGTCGGCAAATGTTACGTCACGGACGGGACCAACGGCTCTTAAGGTGACTTTCGAACCACCCGATAGCAGATGGAAATTTTAAATCTAAAGTTATAAATTGTGCCAGATTTGAACCAGGGACCTCTAGCATGCCAGTCCAGCTCGGCTACTCTGCTCTCATGGAATATGAATATATTTCAAATACGTTAATGAATGTTGTGTGACTAAACTTTCCTTTTTTTTTAATGATAAGCCCAAATCAGCGCTTAAAAATAAAATAAAGTATATGCTATCTCGACAATTTAAATTACAGAAGCAAATGGTATTTGCAGATATTTTAAAAAACAAAATCTGTTATTTTCAGATTTATTATTTTACTTTTCGTTGTAGTAATTCTTGAAGATAAATATAGCAAGCGATTTCTGTTTAACTACAAATTTTCGTGATGTAAACGGAGTCGGCGCAGCATAAACTTTTAAAACTAATCAACGTTAATCAGTGTAAAAGTCAACTGCGTCCAAATACGATAAAGTTCATATTAGGATTTCTGCAAGTTTTGTGACTACTGCAGTAACTACAATTATATTGACATAGGTATTAAAAAGCAACAAACTTTGTTAAAAAGGATAATTAGGAATGTAAAAAAATATTTTTCCTTAAAATTTATTGGTAAATCCATATTAGCCTTGAAAAAAGTATTTGTTATTAAAATCTATAAAATATAATCAACCAAAACATTTATAATACATGTAACGTACGTAACGTTATTAACTTTAAAAATTATATACTAAAATATCGCTGCACTAAAAGCTAAATCTGTAACATATCTGGTTAACGGGTTGCTCGCAATCAATACTTTAGTATAAATAATAGTCCTCTATGTTTACCATTAACTTAACGAGGGTTGGATGGTAATACAACTTTGGATCCCAGTCAAATCTCTAATTACTACGTCACTTGCTTAAGATATTTCACTTCTTTCAAAATATAGTTAGTAACCATATCAGAAAGTACCCTCTTTAAATTAAATATATTCTCGTTAGAAGGGTCATTAATAGTCAATTCAAAACAAAAATTGCTTCTAAATAAAAGGAAGACGTACAAGTAAAAATAGAAGGAAGTATAGATCTAAATATTGAGCTTTTTTAAAAGAAATGTTAATCTGATGGTTAACTTCTCCTAAAAATTAAATTACATTTGGGCTTGTGCTCTTCATTTATAGAGCTGCCAGTTACCTAGATTGTGTGCGTCCCGAATTAGGGAAAGCTCGCCGCTTATGGTCATGAGCACTCAGAAAACATAACTCAAAGCTTTCAAGCGTCAAACAGAAAGAAACTGGTCAGGAAAAATAAATAAAAGACGATTGGGTAAACGAAAAGGTTTATGGAATATTAAAACGTGGAAATCGCAAGGATGTATAAAGGACATAACGAAGATCACCAAAGAAATAGACATACTGAACATTGATAGATCACCTATAACGGAAACTGAGAATAGAGGCACTGAAACAGATTATTGGAAAATACCTAATGTGTCTTAAGAAAAATAAGCAGCTCAAGGTGTTTCGTTACTAGTAAGCAGAAATTGAAGAAGAACATAACAAACTGGGAGGATACAAATAAGCGAATTATAACAATCAAAAATTTTCGGTTCTCAGTTATAGGGACACATTGAAGACCTATATTTTTAACAATTACAAAGAGCCATCGAAAAAAGGAATCAATAGAGAGATTTAATCATTGGCGACTTCATGCTCGGACGGGCAATAAGAAAAAAATGAGGTAATAAGACAATTTAAAGAAGATCATGTCAATGACAATTGTAACAGACTTATTCACTTATGCACATAAAATTAAGAATATGGCTAATTTATGCACGAAAATATCCACAAGTCCACCGGAACCTTAAAGTATTTTATTATGGAGTACTACGCAAAGCAGAATGCAGCACAGATTATTATCTACTACAAACAATTCGATATATAACACCAAGAAACAAAATAGTAAACACTAACCTCAAAATAACAGAATCAAAATAAAAAACCGAGACATTAAAATATAATATCGAAAGCTTCAAAAATAAGTGCATTAAATAATTATACCAGCTGAGACTAACACAGAAACTGCGAAACTGAAAACAACATACCAGGAACAACAGAAGAAATATATGACCACATACACACATGTATTTACAACTAGGGAAGTTTAAGATTTTATAGAAAGAAAATTTAAACAACAACACCACAACTGGTCTGAAGAATTCAAGAAGCAGTAGAAGTAACGTAGTCCTTGCTCATGCATCCAGTTCCAAATATTCACAGATTTAGCAAGTGGCATTTCAAGTAGCGGACGCTAACCTAAGTAGACCTAGCCGAACTCGACTGTGATATTGGTGCGCTCGCAGAAAATGCGTTCTGGAATGAGAAGTTGATGCGGTTCACAATTCCCAATTCACTTTACTATCTTGGTAACAATGATTTATCGATCTTGCAGTTTAGCAGCATGTTCCCAGTTAAAACCGCTTGGTATCAAAATGGCCCCAACAAAATGCTCCTTCAAAACCAAAAAAATACATAACATTATATACCAGCAAACCGTTGACATTAATTTTAAATAGAATAAGGACTTTGCCTCATTGCTTTGCTTCCCTCAAATACTTGTTGTAGTTTTTTTATGTGCTATAAGCAACTCTCGACGATTATCTGCTTTTTGTAACATGTCATTGTTTGTGACTCTCTGCAGTTCCACCCACGCAATTTGAAGCATCCTTCTCTGTACCCACATAAATAACTTTTGGTGGTAAATTAACAGAATGTCGATGTTTTTATTAACAGGGAATGATTTAACTTCTAGGTAATGTTAACAAAGATCATTTGCGTTCCAGACTGCAGTACGTAGAAAATATGCCTTTATATTTTTTCTATAAATAAAATATTCACAAAAAAAAGGAAAAAAAACTCTTAAATAAAGTACCACTTTTATTTGGTGAATTTTAGCAAAAAATCACTGGAATAATTCATTTAAAAACCTAAATACGAATTTCAAGTAAATCTTTTAAAGCGACTGGGTTTTAGAGAGGTTACGGACACAGATACTCACACATTTACTACTTTGTACAGCATTTTCCAGGATTTAAAAATAGAGACTTTTACAAAAAAACTTTATGTTTATGATTACATTCCATCCTTTTATAATAAAATGGAAATTTTTGGGACCTTCTGAAGGTCGTTATATAAAGGAAATAGCAAAATAATGAATTATACATCACTATAGAAATATTCCCAGGCTCTTAAGATTATGTGTACTCATTTCTTTGAACGTTTATCTAAATTTGTGGTTGTTTTCTTTAATCTCTTTGAATATTGAGATTTAAGTATAAAAATATTTTTCTTTAAAAATCCTTTATTATTCCGTTGAATTCTATTTAAATCGGCAAAGCTTAAGTCCTCAACTTTAAATAAAATTATGGATTTTTATGTATATTTTCTTTCAAATTGATATCGGGTGATCCAGGAGATGAAGAGTATTTTATCATTTTCATGACAGAATACATTAAAATATACATGAATACAATACTTAGTCTTATTTTTTAATAAAAAAATATAATATGGTTCATTTTATACTTCTTTTACAAGGAAAATAAAAAAGAGGCACGTATAAATCATTAAAATAACAAAGGAAAACCATCAAATGATAAAGCCTAGAATTTGGAACGTATATCCAATTATGAATATGTTGCTGGTTTTAGTTCAAAGTAAACGCTTGTGTTGCTTCTTTACTTTAACTAAAATAATGTTAAACAATCTAATAAGTTAACAAAATATTAAAAACAAATAATATTTGGCTCTAAGGTTAGAATAGAAGCGTGAAATCAAAGAGAAAACTTTTTATGGCGACATAAATAAAAAAAATCTTTTTTATGGTGTTTTTTACGGTATATTAAATCAATAATGCTATTACAATAAAGCGCAAGTTTCCAAAGTTCTATAAATTCAGTTTTACTATTTAAATTGGATGTGAATAATATATCATAGGGGAAAACGCAAATATAGTTAAGACAACGAGAGGTGAACATGGCTTGTCACTGTAATATGGCAACACTATCTCATATATACTGCTAATTTGCCGTTAAAGTACGTAAATTTATTAATAATAATTTAACTTTGTTGATAGAAAAGTCCTAAATAAAAGAAAAGCAAATTTAACACCTACAACGACAACAACCACATTTGCTGACGACACCGATATATGGGCAATTCATCTAGAACGCTACAAAGATACCTGAACATGACACAAGATTTATTAAGAAGATGGAAGACTAGAGCAAATTAAACGAGATATAACATAAGTTACATTGAAAATTAAACATGTCCACCAGATACTCTAAACAGTAAACAACTCCCTAAATCAGATACAGTAAAATTCTTGGAAATTAAATTCGACCAAACCTAACAATCCATAAGCATATTTCATTTAAATGCATGCAACTAGAACTTAAAATTAGGCAATTGTAATGGCTGTTAGACCAAAAATCTCAGCTGCTTTTTAAAGCAGGGGTGCGATTTTATAACTTCTTTACAACTGCTGAGTGTCACTTTATTGTAGAACCGGATGTAGCAAGGCTTGCTCTCGAACGAACAAGGAATACTCGATTCTGGGAGACTGAATTTATAAATTCATGAAAAATCACCAACAACACCATAATCACCGGATAAAGTGATCAGTGATCACTGATCACATAAGTGAGTAGAATTTTGATTCTTCTAATCGGCGCATCTTATAAAACAACGCGATGTCAAATTATTCTCTGACACATGGTTGGCAATAGAAAAAATTATCTCATTGCCTGCAATGCTTATTTATGTGTACTTGTCAGTTTTAATTATGCAATTGTTAACATTTCCATTAGGTAAAGAATTGAGAATTAATGTATGATTTAGAATTTTTATTAATTATTAACAAACAATATTTTAACTCATATGAATTTAGCATTTAAGTAGTACACTTTTAAACCATATTCTATCCCATAACAGATGCATGATATAAAAACAATAAAAAATTTCTTTTTTAAAAAATGTTGGCAACCCTTATTTATATTTTAAGAAAAAAGTTGGAAACTCTTGAATGTTTATAAGCTTTAAAACATTAAAAGATTTAAATAAAATGAGGAGGTAATCTAATTCATTTCGATAAAATCTTCAATGAACTTGCTAATTAAAAAAAAATTTTAAATAAAAATTGGCAACCTAACATGAATTTTTTCATAATTCATTATTATCCATTCTTGGGTTATTTTAATATTTTTCGTCAACCGAAGATTTAGGTCTTAAAAACAAATTTAAATTTTGTCGAAGTGGCGATTTATGTAACGCAGACCACGTAGGCTTTTTATAGATTAAAAAAATCTGTAGGTGAATATTTTATTTTTGACTAATTAGCGAGTGTAAATAAAAATTCAAGCACTTTTTTAACCAAGTGCATTAATTTTTCTTAAAAATTTTAGCCTATTTCCGACACGAAAGGCATTTAAAATTTTTTCCTTGTTCCCCATCAAAATGTTTAGTGTGTGATTATTCTTCCATATGGGTAATTATTTTTTTTACTGAATTACTTACTGCTTATCTAATTCTAATTAATTTATTAATTTGGTTGTCTTCTTTATATACTTTTTATGAACTCTGGTGACACCCCCAAGAATTGGTGAAGAGAGTTCTGACAATATAGGATCCTTAACCAACTGTGTAATAAAGGATTGCTGATTGCTTTTCTATAACCATCTTGACTTAAAGTCTTTAAAGTCATTTACGTGCCCAGGAGTCCAATAGTCCAGACATTATTGTCATAAACAACCACATTTTATCATCCAAAATCGGAAATAAGCAGCACATGCAAAATCTATCTATTTTCTATTTAATTTAATTTAAATTGTTTTTTACAAATTATACGAGTTAAACTTGTTGTTGCCTTTCATTTACCAAAATTGTTTTTTGGTTGCCTTTATTTAGGATTATTGAACACACTTAAAACTACTATATGTTTCTTTTGTATGTATCTACAAAATCCTAAATTTGCTGGCTCTTAATATTTTTCTTAACTTAAAACTTATCTTAATATATAACACTCACCTAATCAATCTAAGCAGCTGATTCCAACTAATTGATAACAAATAATTGCTAGAAAAATAGCTAGTAAACGCGATCGCTTGTCATTTTTAACACTAACATACCCATATTTTGGTAATTATCAGTTGCCATGTCTCCCTTTCGAGTATCCTTTATTATGTAATGTAGAACTAATATTTTATTGTTTTATTTCTATAATAAATCAATTGTCAACAATTTTTGATAACCTTTGTTACCAGTTATACTCATTCAAGTGAATGATTTTATTAGGATTAAGTGACTGACTTGAACTTTCAAAGACATATATAGAAGTACAAGAAGTGAATGATCGATTTTGTTCATAAAAAATAAAATCAGCTTACTTTCTACAACCTTTATAAGAGCAAGAAGGTAGCACTAAAAAATATATATAACCGGGCTTTTAAGAAATAGTATAAGAGTAGCAAATATAAGCTAGAGAAGTGTTTTTGTGTAACATGGAATAAAGAAAATAAAACAATAGAACTAAACTATTTGTAAAATGCAAATTATTTAAATTCGTAGTGTCTTTGAATAACAAAAAAGTGATTAAAAAGAGAAAATTGAAAACAGATTGCACCTTTTTCACCAACGTGTATTTGTTAGTAACATCTACAGTCTTTTTTAAATTACGAAATAATTGTGGCCCACACTAAAGTATCAACTTTATTATGGAAAACTTCGCCTGCATTTCCTCGAGGCGGAACAAATGGTTTAGAAATTATGTAGCCAGTCCCAAACCAGGATAAAGAAATAGGATTGAGGAACGAGGCTAGCAACTTCTTCTTATAAAACAAATCAAATGCTCGTAGAACAACAGGAACAGTCTCGGAATGAAAAGGAAAATCTGTTAACAACGGAAAAGGAATAAACGATATTGGAAACGACATATTAAACTAACTAGGCATCGCATGCTGAAACACTTTTCCAACAAAGACATCGATATTTATGGACTCTCTGAAACGAAAAAGATTATTAAGAGTACAGACACATGCAACAAATACGTAGTCATATTTTCAGAGCAAAAACAGAGAAGTGCGAGCCTCATTTGGCATAGAAAAACTTATCCACGAAAAATAGCAAAACAAAATTGTGAAAATATCATTCATAAACGAGTGAAGACATTGCTTTTTTCTTGTTTTTCTAAGACCCCTTCTCTTGTTGAATGTACAGATCTCTTTATATATCTATAGTGGTCTTCTGCGCTGGTAAAATTATTTTTTATCCTTAATTTTTTAACTAAACGCTTTCTGTACAGTTTTTTTGTAGATTAAGAATATGTTAAAAATGACAAACAGCTCAAGAACAAAAAAACGCAGGACCAGACTTATCAACTAATGTAATGATAAAATTTGAAGGACAACAACTATACTCCAAACTCGCATACTTATTGAATAAAAAATACAATATCAGAAGATCCCAGAAACCTTAAAACACAAATCCTTTAAAAAAGGAGAAAACTAAAAAAATGTCACTCTCCTAAGTGCAGTTTACTAAAATGCTGGCTAACCACATTGCAAAAACTTGTGTGGCGGAAGAATACCAATAATTTTGTAAAAACAGATGCAATCTTTGTGATTCGCCAGATTATAGAGAGGAAATCGAGTACAGAACACTATGATTGATTACAGTTACATAACTTCATTGTATAATATATCAAACAAATCTACCTATGCAGCTGCAAACAAAGTTAATACAAACACAGAACTTATCAGACTACATAGTAAGGCAAGACTTCATAGGAGTAAGGCAAGTGAATAAGTTATCGCCAAAACTTTTTAATCTGTCTCTTGAAGAGGTTTTCAAAAAACTCGACACACAAAGGTAATAATATTAACAGCAAGATCCTAAAATTTGATTTGCTATAAAGCAGAAAATTTGGTGATGTCCAACAAACATAATCATTAAATAAGAGTTGACAAAGTTTTATAGGAAGATCCATAACGGGCATATCCCTAAGGGATTGAAAAAAAAAATTGGCACATCAGACGGACAGACTAAAATATAACACGAAAAGCAAAAAGCGGCCTTTGTTAAATAGAAATATGGTGGACATATGGCCAAAACAGTGCAATATTTGTTTTAATCATAAAAAAGGAGATTTCACTGAACTATAAAATAAGTCTACACCCACACGTCTACAAACTCTTCACAAAGGTCATAACGAAGAGAAATAAATTAAAATTGGACTTCTGCTAGCCACGAGAGCAAGCTTCAGGTCAGAACGTAGCACAATTGACGACTTGCAAATTATAAAGAACAAGCCTGTTGTCATATGTTCGTAGATTACGAAAAAGCCCTTGGCACGATAGACCAACATAGACAAGGAGATTTCTCCAAAAATATTTGCGACACTATTAGAACACACGATCAAACGCGCAGAAGACATCGGTATAAACATACATGACGAAAAGCTGAGTCATTACCTTGGTGATTTACTGACCACGGAAATGGTTAAAGACAAGTGGGACTTAATATAAACACTATAATGCCATACAAAACAGAAATAATATCAAAAAATAGATAAGATCTAAATTTATAACAATAGCAAAGAAGCCAAATGCTTGGTAATGTAGTGATTACAGAACCATAAGTCTCATGAGCCACACCCCAAAAGCATTTATGAAAATAATATACAAAAGACTTTACAATAAACTCGAAGAAGGTATTAGCGACACCCAATTTGGATTCAGAAATGGACTAGGCACACGTGAAGCATACATTTTAAATAATGTATTGATACAAAGATTAATGACCTTAGTCAAAACAAAAAATATTGACAATGGAGGTATACGTATCATTAAAAACCTTTACTGGAACAAACAGCGACAATCAGAGTGGATGATAAACACACAGAAAACATAAACATTCAAAGAGGCTTGAGTCAAGGGTGCATACTATCACCAATGCTGTAAACCCAAACTCCGAAGCAATACCTAAAGAAAAACCTGCTGGACAAAAAAATGGATGGTGGTAAGAACAAATGCCATTGAAATACGGATTAAAAATAAACCTAAAAAAAAATACATGATAATTTCAAAGACAGTAACACCTAACGGCGACCCACACATTAAGAATACTAGTTAAAAATGTAACGAAGTGCAAATGCCAACTATAGTTACAAATAGTAACGGCAAAAAAAACTAATATTAAAAGTAGAATTGAAACAGCCAGAACTAATTTTTTAAAATAAGAGACCTCTTGTGCAACCTCGATTTAAAGCTAGAACCACGAACCAGAAATGGCATGGAAGCATGGGCATTAAATAAAAAACTCACCAACTACTACAGGTGGATGTATAGGAGAATCCTTTAAATAACATGGATAAAAAAAATTACAAATGTCCAGGTATTAAGAAGGATGGGAAAGGAAATGGAAGTGATGCATACCATCAAATCTAGGTTACTAGAGTGTTTGGGACACACTATGCAAGATGACAAATTGAAGATTCTGCAGTTTATAATGCACGGATTTCTTGGCTTAAAAACCTTCTAGACTGGTTTAGATTCACATCAAACGGGGTTTTCAGAGCTGCAGTATTAAGTTAAAATTGCGATGCAGATTGCTTACCTCCGAGTAGGAGAAGGCACAAAAACGAAAAAGTTTAACCAATAAGTTCTCCCAGTCCTGTCTATGGTGCGGAGACTACTTACCAGAGGATGAAAGAAGATACGTGTGGCACAACGAGCCATGGATAGAGCAATGCTCCAACTAACGTTTTAAATACGTAACAACAATGACACACTGTGTAGTAACTGATGCCATAAAAAAACTAACAACGCTAAAATGTAACCGAGTGGGATATGTGGCTAGAAGCACAGACAATAGATGAACGAAACGTACATTGAAATGGCGTCTAAGATAAGCAGCCATCCGAAACATGGGTGCGCCCCAACGCGATGGTACAATGATATTGCGTATTCATACAAATTAAATACACGCTGCTTAAAATAGAAGTTAAAGGATATAATCACGAAAGGCCTTTGTCCAGCAGTGGACTTCTAGATGCTTGTTTGACAATAATTTACAAAAAGGCAGAACCTCCCAAAAATAAATGTCCTGTCATCTTCAAACAGCTAAACCAAACTTTAGAAAAATTTAGGCTTGTGTAAGGAAACAAAACATCTTATAAAATAGTTCATAATATATGGGGTGTTTCATTTAATAAAAAGAAAGATAATGGCGTTTCCGGTTAATCCAGATGCTATTCAGAATCGCTAACAGATTGGTCCTCTCGGTTAAACCATAGTTCTAATACAGACCCAGATTGATTATATCTACTTAACCGCATATGTAGGCAGTCCAAATGACATTTGATATTTAATGGTTGAAATTCTGTATAATTAATCAAATATTTCAATATTTTTATCATTAGCTTTTCTTGTAACTGACAGTAAAAGTTCATTTGTGTTGTGTTTCTTTTAATTAAATACTTCTATATGTGATTAATAAAATAATGAATAATATAAAACAAGATAAATTGTACGGTTTTATATTTCAACATCGTCCATTGTCTCCTTGTAAAAGTCTGAAGAGGGTTTTTAGAAGCCAAAGAAGTCCAAAATCGAGCAGGACGACTAATCCAGATAATCACACGTAAATTTTGATCTTTGTTTTTAACTTTTAGTTTTCAAAATCTTTGTTAATTCTTTATGAAATATACAAGTTAAGTTTATTAGTTGTTGTATTTACCACAAGAGTTTGTTCTTTACATTATTTTAGGACAATTGAACACAATTTAACCCATTATATAGGTTTGCTAGCGCCTTTTTCATTTACATAATTAATTACCCTCTGTTTCTTAATTTAACAAATCACACCTACCGAATTAACCTGATCAGCTGATCCCAACCTTGTATCAGCAAAAAAAGTTGTTATAATATCATAGCAACAACTTTTTTGTTATATCTCATGAAGAGATCATGTCATTAACGATGACGTATTCATAAGACACATGAACACAACTAGAGATTGCTTCTTACAATGAAGTAAAGAAAGTTGCAATACTTTGCACACATAATTCGAAACGAAAAATAAAGATATCTGCATTTTATAATGCAAGGAAAAATAGTATGACGAAGAGCACCAGGGTGCCGACGGATATCGTGGCTGAACAACCTACGTCAGTTGGCCGGCAAGAGTATAAGAAGTCTATTGAGGACGGTTGCCTCCAAAATACAGATCGCTAACCTTGGATAGAAGAGGCATATAAAGAAGAAGAAGAAGTCTATAAACCAAGCCACTGCAAAAACGAGCCATAAAAATAAATGCGTCTTGTTAACTTGTAAATAGCATGCCTCTTATAATGTAAAATAAGAGGTTATGTCATCTTATTTTTAGGAGTGAATTAAACTTGCTATCAAACATTTTGGTATTTACCTTGTTTAGCTCTGAAAATAACTTGTTTTATTTAAACGTATAAAATTTGCTTACGCAGATAAAACACAAATGACTTTTACTGTCAGTTACAACGAACGCCAATGATTGAATTATCCAAACATCTGATTAATTGCACAGGAGCCATTGTGTAGTCATTAATAAACCTAAATGCAGATCATTTGGCCGTTGTCGAGATCATTCTTATGCCTCTGAGGACTATCTTTTTAATTAGTAACGTATCTATAGTTGGTCGTGTCCAACATTATCGAAGGCTTTGCTATAGTCCATAAAGCGTGTAGATCCTGATTTATGTCTAGGCATCTTTGCAACAGGACATAGAGTGCAAACATTAATTTCCTTGTTCCTAGGCCTTTACGGATTCCAAATTGTGTATCGCTTAAGTCCGCATCTAGTTTCCTGTATATTCTATTAATTTTCATTGAACTTATCGTTTGGTAGTCAAAGCAATGCTTGGGACTCTTATTTTTAAAAGGATTATAAAGGCAACCATTTACTTGGTATCACTCATGTTCTGTATATGGTATTGAATATTTCTACCAGAATATTAATTTGGTCGTCATCTATCAGTTTAAAAATGTCGGCTGCAATTTGGTCTGGACCTAAAGCTTCTCTCTTCTTTTGTGTATTCAGTGCCTATATCGTCTTGCCTTTAGTTATGTCGGAACCTTACTTTCCTTTTATATTTGTAAGATTAATTTTCTCTCATCTTTGTACAATGTAGTTTATAGTATGGTACAATGTAGTTTATATTTAAATTTTTTTTTCTTTCTGTGACTATTTTCCCATTTCTATCGTACAATTTATTAAGTTATTTATGTTTATTTATGTTAAAACTGTTGTGTTTTACTCTCAACTCTTTAATTTTCTTACATTTTTGTTTCTAGTACTCTTCCTTTGTTTTTCTGATCTTCGTGCAGAGTGTTTTTTAAGATTCTTTATATTGCTTTTCACTTTTTCTTTTAATGCTTCTTCTCTTATACATATTATTAAAAATTTCGGTAGTTTTTTATTTTTTCTTTTTTGTGATTTTTTTTTTTAGATTGCCCGTCTTCCTAGTTTTCAAAATTTTTTTGTTTTTGTTAGTAACATATTTCGTCTTGTTATTTTAATGCTCTACATTTCTATATTCTTTGTTATTCTTTTGAGTTTGTTGTGCATTTGGGCTATTACGAATTGTGATCCAAAGAAACATTAGCGTCAGCATAATCCATTTGATTTCTTATTGGTTTTTGATCATGATGTTTGTAAAAGGTATTCGTTATTATCACCTTTTTCCCTTGGCAACTTTTTTTGTATTTTGAATGAAAAACGTTAATAAAATTTCAATAATTAAATAATAAATGGGAATAAATAATTTTAATAATTCCAAATCTAATATAGCTAAGTAATTTTTGCTCTTATATATAGTGACCCCAAAATCGTAGACATGATTTAAACAATTTATCCATAATCTATATACAAATGTGTGTTATTTGCCACAATAATACACAATGTTAACTGTTTAATAACGTCAGTAAATTTTACTTTAACAAGTAAAGAAAAATTTCTGTAGTAAATAATTTGTTCCTTAGTAGACTTGGCAAATTAATTCCAAAACTATTGCGTAAACCCTTACATTTTACTTTTTGTGTCTGTGATTGTATCTTTTTGATTTTATTAAATAAATAATTAACTAATTATCTTGTGATATCCACATTCCATACACTACTGTTATATAATAGTTGTAGCCATATAAAGTGTCGATTTGAATATCATTCATTTTATAGTAAACGTTTACTTATTTCAAGCAAAATTATTGATAAACAGATTTGAAAAAGATTACTAGAACACACGTATTTGTATATATGTTAGCAGCAAAGTGTATAAATTGACATTATATACAATGCCGACGCATTCTATAGAATGTGAAATTTGTAGGGCAATGTATATAATGTTGCCTTATTTCATAGATTGACTAGGCATTCTGTATAATACCGATTCCGCCAGTGGCAAAGTATAAAACATATTTATCTGTGATAAAGGTAACATAACCTTACTTACACATATTTTAAA
>JARJDX010038935.1:0-13049 GCA_030264735.1 Gymnusa sp. GC000175
TTATGGAAAATTCCGAAAATATTGTAATCAACCTTGACGAAGAATTTAGTTTATCAGATTCATTTCATAGAAACTTTTTTTACGTAATTGCTACTTCAAAACTTTTAAGTTTAAAAAAAATAATAAAAACAATATATAATTCAAAACAATACAATGTAAATGCTCAAGTTTTAATTAATTTTTATGGAAATGAAGATTTAATTGGGACGGTATTTCAGTTGCTTCGGGATAATTTTTTTTACAACGTCTTCATAATAACGAAAACTTTAAATATTTTAACTTATGTTCCTACAAGTGAAAACAATTGTAAAAATATAATTCCAAAACACCTTTGCAATTGCAATGATTACCAACCGCATATGATTAAATTTAATGACATAAAATATTTTGATGGTTCTAAATTTAAAATGTACAGTGTCTATTTACCACCTTACGTAAATGCTGGAGATTTTAAAAGCAATACTGGAATTGAAGTTTTAGTATTGCGTGAAGTTTTGGCTAAATTAAAATTCATTCCAGAATATATAAAACATGATTACGTTAATCAAGGGAAAAAATTGGCTCCTGGAAATTATTCAGATATGATTGGAGAGTTATTTAACGATAAGGTGGATTTAATTTTCGGATTTTTGGGATTACAAAACGAGTTATTAGATGAATTTCAGTATACTTATCCTTACTGCTTTGTAAATTTTAAATTTTTTACTCCTCTAGCTAAACCTATAGCGCAATGGAAAAATATTTTTTTAATTTTTGATTATAAAACATGGTTAGCTACATTTTTTATTTTAACAATCGTGCCTTTAATTTGGTACATGTGTGCAAGTTTAAATTCAAAAACATCTCTTTCGACTTATTTTTTGTTAGTGTACAAAGTAATTATTTCCTGCGCTGTTGGTACTCCTAACAGTTATAAATTAAGAGTACTTTTTATTACTTTAGCAGTATCTGCGTTCATTTTAATTAGTTCTTATCAGAGTCTTTTAATTTCATTTTTGTTTCACCCTATTTATAACCCTCAAATATCAACTTTGGAAGATTTAGTACAGTCAGGTATGGAATTTGGGGGATTTCAACGTTTACGATTGTTTTTTGATAAAAGTAATAACAGCGTAGATATTAAAATCTTCGGAAACTTTAAGTTATGCTCCAAAACCGCAGTTGAATGCTACGAGCGTATGTTTAAAACTGAAGATTTTAGTATAATAAGCGATACCAGAGTAACTCGTTATTACCTTGTAAAGGTATCTTATAACTTACAAGAATTACATCATAGCATTTTTACTTATACGACAATGTATATGAAGAAAGGAGCAATTAGTATACAAAGAATCAATGAAATTCTTTGCAAACTTTTTGAATCTGGTATCATATTTAAATGGGACATATATGGAACAAAGCTTCATATTCCTATTAAAGAAAATGATTTTGAACCAATGACTCTTACTCACTTTCAATCAGCTTTTGTCATATATACTTGTGGAATTGTATGTGCACTTTTTACTTTTTGTGGTGAAATGTTATGTGATTGCTATTACAAATAAATATTTTATTAACTAATTTTTACTTATATTCATGATATGTTTAACATTAATAATAAAAAGCGTTTTTTTCCTAATTATCTATCACCCATATAATGCACCTGTAAATAATGTCAACCGCAAATTAACTTAACAAAAATTATAATAAATGGTGTAAAAGGTGACTATATTTAACATAACTTATTGATTATTTGATATCAATCGGTAGTTTTCCCATTGATAAAACCATTAAGGTCAAAAGTATCGATTTTCCTCACGCCTACACTAAGCGTTTCCGAGACGTGTCTATCTTCTTCGCATATCTAACAAACGACCTAACTCAATAAACTATTCGCGAAGTTCCTAAATAACGAAATATGTAAATTTTTAACGTGCAGTCATAGAGGATGGAATAATTTAATTTAAATAAAAAGGAAACAAACAAGCCGCCTGATGTTAGCTGGCAAAGTGTTGAAACCACTCACCTGCCCTTATGGTCGTCATTAATACACCTGGTACTGCCTTGCTGAAAGTCTTACCCTCATCATATGTTTTCAAAAATTCATTAAAAGGGGTAAAATGAAGGGGAGGGATATTAAGTTTAAAAGACGCGTATTTTGTTATTCTAGAATAATAAAATTATTAATATATCTCTGGAGAACAATAAATAACACACTAGAAAAAATGGGGCAGCTTAATAGTCCTAGAATTTAAACTAGAGCAAAAAAATGTCACTTAGCATTACATACAATTTATAAGACAAAAGCCCTTTGAACCTATCAGGGTTATGTAAATGGGAGGTGTGGTCACCAGACGACTTTCATTAACGAATATAAAGCGTATTCGTTACTTTTGCCAAATTATAAGTATATATTGTTAATTATCAGCTGATTAGATTTCAATTTTGGTTTGTTAAAATGTATGATGGTAATAAATAGTGACATTCATCACTCTTGACCGATATCAATAATTCTCAGCTAATTATAATGTCTCTGCAATTTTATGGGAACAATTTTGATAAAATTGTTGCTTAGCAAGGTAGATAGTTGAGTTCTTAAAATTTAAAATCTTTGCAAAAATATTAAAAATAAAATTCATTGCAAATTTAATTCTACACACTTTTGAACTCACATGTTTTTTCCATAAACCTGATGGTTTTTGAAATATTTACAAAAAACCAAAAACCTAACCAATAAACTACCATTTTCGGTTGGTAGATTTCGCGATTACCATACTTCGTAAAAGAAAATAAAAACAACTTTTTTGAACGAGGAAACGGATATTTCCGCAAGGCATGTAATATAAATGTCACTCACATACACTAATACGTCACACGTACAATATTACACAAAAAAAGATAATACGTAACAAAAAAATCCTTAATTTTACATATGTGAATAAACTAAGTATTTTGCAGGGATGCGTGCATTCTATCCTGCGTATTAAAAAAGTATAATTAAGTGACTATCGCTTATATATGAATTTCGAATATTGATGGGTAAGTTGCTAATGGTCGCAACACGCATTAGTGGTTGGGAATCCCCGACCCGCTCGAAGCGTAAATAATGCAATCAACGGCCAAATAGTGACCAGGTAGCACGATCTAAGCTACTTGTATCTTGAGAATTTCTTTCCGAAAAATAGTCGTATGTTTAGATTTGTTCCAACAATATTTGCTACATTTTGTTTTATGCAGAAGTAAATAAACAAGGACTTGCTGAACAAAGCTTTATTGTTTAAAGTAAAACAAAAATTATAAACTCAGTACAATTTAACATATATTTAAAACGATATGTGCGCAGGGCTTAAAAAAATTTACGTCCGCTGCAAACTATATTCATGCCACCCCTTTTTATATGCACAGATATTTATAGTACACATTTAAACAATCTGAATCCAAGAAAAGAATAAGTGACAAGGCTTACAAAAACATGTTAAGGTTGTCTCAGTAAAATATGGGGTATTCGACACTCAATAATCCGTAAAGATGTTATCTGGGAAGGTTTCGAGCAAAATGTAATGGGCTAGCTTAGGTTGATTTAGGTCAATAAGATCGCGCACAAAAGATCGCGCCTCATAAGACCGCGCACATGAGATCGCGCCTCAAAAGATGGCGTGGCAAATAAGATCGCGGCACATAAGGTCGCGCAAAAATACTATTATTATCGCCAGCTTTTGGTTCGCCTATCATTTGAATTGGCTTAGCAACTTAAAATAGAAATTTGATAATACTTCTCTTATTTATAATTAATTAAATTTTTTAAATTATTTTTTTTTATTTATAAAAATTATAATGTTCAATATAAAATTAATTGTTAATTATATATAATTTTATTAATATGTTTTTACTTCTCCATATTAATAAAATTATAAATAATTAACAAAAAATTTTATATTGTACATCGTAAGTTTTATAAATAAAAAAAAATAATAAATAATATTAGTTACCTATATTAATTTAAATAACAATTTTTAATTTTCTTTTTGTGAAGACTATGGTAGCCAAATTCATAGGCTGGCGATAATAATTTTGTTTTCACGAGATCTTTTTTGCCTGATGATCTTATTAGGCTCGATCTTTGTGCGCGATTATTAGAGGCGCGATCATTTGTGCGCGACCTTATTGATGGATACCGCTTAGGTTAGCTTTGCCCTGCGAGACCCAATTAAAAATCTGGCAGCCCTGATAACCAAGTTTAATAAAAGTTTTCTTAATTCATAATTTTCTTATAACCCCCAGACGCCAATACAAAAACCAAAACTAGATATAATTTATATCAAATTAATCACTTAACTTAAATCATTGCGAAAATCAATAAAGAGTCAAAAACAGGTAACTTAAATTTAAAAAAAAAGGGTATTTTTTAAAAATGGTTTATTTTCGCTGCTCTTTGTATAATATACATTAACCCTGTATATTTTTTTTATATATTTGATACAAATAACTCGTGTGAAATTTATTTTCTTTTGGTGCCTATCATTAAATACGTATGAACTGTATTTTCCGTAAAATGTCAATTATCAGTGTATCAGGTTTTAATATTTCGTACATAGTTTTAAACTCATGTAACTCTTCTTTTTTATTTGGCACAATCGCACATTTCAGTATTTTTGTGCAACATTTCATTATTTTCATGTAACGCTTCGGTGTTTTTGTGTGATCTTTAATTTAATTTTGGTAAATTCCAATTTTTTCGTGTGAAATTTAGTTTTTTTTTGGTACGTTTTAGTATTTTCATATAACATTTCAGTGTTTTTGTGTAACAGTATTTTCGTATAAAACTTGTGTGTAACAAACTAATTTCCTGCGGCACATTTAAATATATTCCTCTCCGCAAAAATCTTTATTTCGCGATTACTAGACTTTCATATTAAAAGTTAATAACCCATATAATCATTTTGAAGGCGCTGGAAAGTGCCGAGCTAGTTTGTAACGTCACGTTGTTAGTCCCGAACTTGTGATAAATAAATAAATTCAAAGACCATTAATGATTTATTTTTTTGGTGTGTTTTTAAATCAGTTTTGTAAAACTTTTTTCATTAATATTTGGGATTATATAATAATATATAATACCTAATATATTAACGCTTTCGCGTTTTGGGTCATGTGATTTAACGGCCGAATTGTGATACTAAGTTTTATTTGCTTAGTTTGTGTTCATTTTTGGCGGGCTTTTACATCCTCACCGTCAATGTAATTAGCTTTTAGTTATTTATATATTATTTGTTTTTTTAAGATGCGTCAACGCAGCCAGATTTCTAGGACTTACGTTTAACAGGATACTTTTCTACCAAATGCACATGAGATGTAAAAAGGCGTTTAACGTCTTAAAGTGCATGTCCGACATCAATTGGAAATCAAGATGGATTACGGCTGCACGATCTATTCTTCCGCTTGTCTTTCTCGGTTAAAATTTCTCGACGCAATTCATAAAGCAGGCATTCGATACTCTTCAGGAGCCTATCGGGCTAGATCAATGGTAAACGTTTGTTGTATATCCGGCGTCTTCCATTCCGTTACTCGAGGAAAAAAATTCTTTATAACTATGCAAGGACCCGGGCACTACCAACATAAATTAAGAGCTTATGTGATGTCATCCGCACGTAATCTTATCGGAACTGACCAACCTTTAGTTAGTAGGCTGGTTATAGTGCTAGTGCAGAAGATCTCGAGAACTTGGAATCGAATTTCCGAGGATACTCGGTCGGGTTCAACGAGGTTCCGCCCCGCAATTTGCTTTGTTGGTGATTTGTCTGGACCTGACATAATTTTAGGCAAAATAAAACCAGTCCTGAACTTTTACGGTGCAGTTTTTACGACATCCTCGGATAATATCTTAAGCCATCTGACGAAACCTGCACAGCCTTGATATTTCTGTATATCCAGGTCCTTTCCTCATTTGTTCCAATTACCTGAGTGCGATTGGTCCGGCTCGTCCAGGTTGCTCTGCAAAAATGCCGCGATGGGGTATTGTTCATGTGGTATCAGCGGAAACGAGTCCGCAGTCGTCGCAGCCAGACTTGCTGCGCCTCGCGATAATCTCGACCTTTTGCCAATAATCCCCGATGGTAAAAGTGTTTCATTATACGCGATGTGATCACGGTATGGCTGATGAAATGGAATTGCTTTACTAACAACAAGATTAACGGAGTAAAGTCAACCTGTGGTCCTCGGTAGTCGCATTTATGAGACCAATGTCACCTCCTCGTACCTTCTTTTGGACAAAGCGATACCAAATTGCCAAATATGAGAAGATTTGCGGTTAAACACATCGTAGAGGAAAGTGTGGAGTTCGCCTCATTTCCTGATCTCCACGGGCTCTAAGAAAATGAAGTGGGTATTTTGTTGTTCAAAACAGTCAATAAGGGCCATTTTATTTCTCGAAGAGACGGGCTTAAAGACCAAGCTTTAAATGGGTCAGGACTAGTGACTTGTCCTCGTGCAGTCTCTCTCAGCAGTATCTAAGTTAGCACAAAAATCTACACAACATTGTCCATATAACTAAGCCTATATCTTAAATAATAAGAAAGATACCCATGGTAGGCCACTTAATTTTAACCACCCTGTATTTGAGACCATCATATTCTTTGTATATACTCACTTTCTTACTTTCATTTACGAAGTAAAACTGCCTAATTGGTCGGCCTGGAAATTCATATATAGGCTTTTAAAAAAAAAATGGGAGGTCCCGGTGAATGTTGGCTTAAATCCACCAACCGGAAGTGGTAAATTATTGGTTTAGGTTTTTTGGTTTTTTTACAAATATTTTAAAAACTATCAAGTTTGTGGTAAAAACATAAGAGTACAAAAGTGTTTGGAATTAAATTTGCAACAAACTTTGTTTTTATTATTTTTTTTTTAATTTAACATTTTGAACATTCTTGTTTCATTTTTATTGAAATTATTTCCATTAAGTTACAGAGACATACTGTATCGGTCAACAGTAACGGATGTTACTATCAGAACTTTTTCCAACATACATTTAAACAAAATGAAATTGCAAAGACATACTGCAAACCTCCATTTATTATTATTATCACTAATTTATATTTTATTTAAATAAATCAAATTTTCAAATCCAAATATGCGTATTATTAACAGGTATTTTAATTATGTAAACATCATTTTATATTAAAATTATATTATAGTAACACAATAAAAAATATTACCAATAAAATTTCCTTAACATAATATGAATTTAATTGAATTAAGGTTTTTATCTAAATATTTTACATTAATAATAGTTCCTAACTAAAACTTACACTTATATATTAAATTAAAAGTGTTAGGATAGCGTAATCTACTTATCCCCAATCTCGTTATGAAATATGCTTTATAAATTTTGACTTAGTATTCGTTTAACATTGATTTTAATATTAGCGTTTTCTTGTCTACGTGCTATGCGGACAAATTTTATGACGCACCTTCGTGCACATTTTTCCCACTGTTGTAAAACTTTTCCTGCAAAACAAGGAATAAGAGAAATACATTGCAGACATGATTATCTTTCACTCTTTACTAATAAATTTTACTCCATTGTACGTATTTTTTTCTTCCTTTCGTAATAACCTAATTTGATTCATAGAGTGCTAGGTATTTAAAAACAAAAAAAGAGCGTTATTATGGTTGGGGACGTAAAATAGCACTGTTGCATGACGGACACTTCCGGTATTGGCAAACCTTGACTAAATAGCCACAGTACGCCTGCGTCGTTGTCATGTGCATTGTCGTACCATTTAAATATCAACGTGAAAAGTTTCCACCTAACTACTTACAGTTTTCAGGTGAATTTCAGTGGTTTCAGTTCGGTGCTTACTTCACCTGATTTCAGTGATTTCTTTTTTACATACATTTGGTATCCTAGCAATTTCACATTTGACGACTGTGATTATTAAAGTGACTAATACATAATAACCATATGTAGGCTTCAACATTGCACACCATTAAAATTAAAGTAATATTATTTTTGGATTTCTCACTTTAAAGTTGTGTAATCAATTTTGTGTTAAATTAAAATATGTGGTGTGTAATTTTTGAGCAATTCTTTATTTTTATTTTAGTTTGGAAGAGAGGTTAATTTTTCAAAATGTCCACGATTGAATTTTTCTGGTTTCAATATTTGCAAATAATTATTTTTGTTATTGTTTAAATATAGCTAGTCACAAAACCGTATTCAGTAATTCGTTTGTGTTGTATACATTTTACCTTTATCATTATTTGTAGTTAATGCACAAGGTCGTGTTTACAATTAGAATATGTTATTGAGAATATATTTTGTGAAACAAAAAATACATTTAAATAGATACCATTAGTTGACGATAACATTTGGTTGTTATTACAGGCTTGCCAATATACTTTCTGATAAAATATTTATTTTGTTTACATCTCTATTATATTAATACAAAAATTCAATTTAAATACTGAAACCAAAATCATCATCTTTTAGATGATCAAGAATTTTATAAAAAAAATTCACTGTGTTTGTGAAATGAAAAAAGATTTTGCTATTTATTTCAACCCAATTCTATATAAAGAAGTCAATATGTTAGCCACATTATTTATAAATTTTGAAAGCTTGAGAAAATCTTACTGCTTGTTAACTCAACTAGAGAACATTATTTTATTAAAATAGAGGGTGTTCGGCCAGGGAATTTTTCATTTTGGTATACATATTGACTATGTATACTGTAATAAAGAACATATCAACGCATTGATTTTTATGGCGCTCTATAGGCAACCAACTATATATGTTTGTTCAGATTATACAGGGTGGACACAAAAATTTTGTGAACTTTATAACGTTATTTTTTACCAATTTCGAAGTCAGAATATATCAATTTAAATGGTGTTTACACCTCTTCCTTTCCAGGTCAAACAATTTACTATTTGCGCTTAGCGATTGTCATTTGTTAAATTTTAAATTACATCTTTCATTTTTTTATTTTATTTGGATAATTATTCTGAATTCAAAAATGTATTAAAGGTACGCACTTTTATAACAAATTTTTTAAGTAGATAACATTTAAAGTAATGCGAATTGTTAAATAATGTAATCAACAAATCACATTTCGCCATTTAAACCGAACAGAAGCTAAAGCAAGATTCAGCAAAATGCATTTTTACGTAGTAAATGCATTTTTTTTTTCCATGGCTAAATGTTTGATGCACTACTTAACAATTTGAGAATGTTATTATAAAAGTACGCACTTTTAATGCATTTTTAAACTTAGAATAATGAGATCTATCCAAATAAAATTTAAAAATGGTGGTTGCCATTTAAAATTAATCAAATGGTCATCGTTACTCGCAAATAATTAATGTTACAAACATTTCTAGACGTTTAGAGATAAAAGAGTGTACACCATTTAATTTGAGTATAGGAAATTGATTAAAAATAACGTAGATAAGACGTTGGCCTCGTTTTTGTAGCCGCCCTGTATATCAGTAATTTTCTCCATTTTTTAATTATGTATTCGAAAATATTTTATTCTTTCACTAGAGAAAATAAAAACATTTTCGGATGGGAATAATTGCCACTACCGTAACTCATTATGTATATTTTTTTTTGTTATTTAAGTCGTAGCGTTCGATGAAAGCCGCAACTACAAACATATAACAAAACTTCATTGATCAATATCAAGCCTGACGATAATAACCTTTTCAATTGATTTTATACACGAAAGCATTAATATGTTTCATGTAAACTTTAAGCACCACCAACTTAAGGACGAGAACTGCAACTTTTACCTGTCATGCCATGCAGTTAACCATTACCAACTCTTTCATTAAATATTTTTAATGGCACCGTGAGGGGAGACTTTTTCAACCATAAACCCCATAAACAAGTTACTTTTACACAAAAAATAATACTAGTCCAGTTTTCTTGTTTATTTTTTTTTAATTCTAAATAATTAAATTTTCGTAATAAATTTTTTATTAGAAATTTGAGAATTTCGTTTAAAATTTGGTAGAAGGTTTAAGCTCAACTTTTATTTGCTAATACATTTATGATTATCCAAGAAAATACTTTTATATAAAACAAAAAACTAAGATTTGTCAATAAAAAAAAATTGTTTTAATTATTACCATTGTTTGTTTATATAATACATTAATATCTTTTAACCCCATTAAATTTTTTATTTCCAATTTAAAATGAAGTAATTTTTCTTGTAATCGATCATTATATTATTTTTAATGGTTGACGGTCAAAAACCCCGAAAATAAAAATCCCGCAAGGTTTTTCTCTGCCAATGTTTTACATTATTTTCAGTGCGTCGAACTCCAATTTTCTTTTATTTATTTGTCGATATTTTGGTTCCCGGATATTCTTCTGTCGGTATTTTGACCAGTTGGGATTCTGAGCTGCCGATATTTTAATTGTCGGGATTTTAACCCGGATCCATTTTAAATAACCAGTAACTATTTTTTATTAAGAGGTGATAAATATTTAAGTAAATGCCTGAGAGTGCACAGTTCGTTTGCAGATAAAGATTGGGTTAACACTCAAACTCTCAATAATTTTTTATTAAAACCTTCATATTATTTTCATTACAAATATAAAAAAAATACATATTAATTGTATTATCAAATGTAATTCACTTTCTACGATCCACGAACTATATATGAACGAAAAAATCATTAAGTCAAAAGTCAACTTATGTTCAGTGTAATAAAAAGCCATTTACTACCTTTTTCAACACGTAAAATCCCTAAAAAGTCATATGTATTATGTAATTTTCAAACATATAATCGTTAAAAGTGTTCTAGTTGGCATATTTATTTCTGCTTTGCAAATAGCCGATGAAATAAAACATGCAAAAATATTGATACAAAAGTTTAAAGTCATCAACTTGCAGCATAATACTTAAAATAATTATAATTTGCATTAGATATGAATTTATCTTTGTAATATTGGTTAAATAGGTCCGTGCTTTACACGAAAAGAAAATCTTTTGTAATAGCTAAATAAAGGTTTCGGTGCCAGAGCGTGCCAGGAATCCATTCCCAGTATGATTTCCAGGCTTGAACCTATTTTCCACCTCATATTGACTTGCATGATTTCGTGACACGATGACGTCAAATCTGATTGTGGATTAGGGGTGCGTGTGCTTGGCTAAAGGCGGTCTTTCATTGCACTTGCGCCCTTATATCTTAATAAAATAATGTACCTACGGCCAACGTCTGTAAAAATATTGATGCAAACATCAAAAAGTTAGGTAGTTCACGAATTTAACGTAGCTTCTTGTCACTTTAATATATTTTTATTATTACATAACTTTATTGTAATATGAACTTTATTCCCTTTGATTTTATAAATTTTATTCAATATTAAAATTCTTTGTTTATATTGATTTATTTGCTAAAATATAATAGAGATATTAATAACATTTTGCGATATCAATTGATTTTTTATTTTTTTTGTAAGTTTTAATTATATTGTAATATAAGTGTATAATTGTGCAGATTTCGGTATGCTCTATTCGTGGCTTGGCACTGGAAGAATTCACAGATAGTTTTTGCATCGTGATTCTTTTAATGCCATACCTTGTGTAGGGCTCTACATCCCCTGGCTAAAAGTAATACATTATCATGTACCAATGAAATGTTATGAATATTTATTGTGAACACATATTTGTACATAAATAAACAAACTATTTTTTTAATTAAACCATGTTTCTTTTTTTTAGCGCATTTACAGGTATAAACTACGTAGATTTTCTTGAAAAGGAGGAAATTGACATGAAATATCATGAGTTATGAATGATATACATAGTTATAAGTGGTTAAGATCTGAAATATCATTTATCGCAGAGACTTGGTTTATTATTGAGCGTCTATAGTATATATTCCTTATACAGTTTGTCAGTTTCACAATATACTAAAATTGACGTTCAATAAAGAAGTTGCTTGTTTTATTTGGTTATTTGGTCGTAGAAAAAGTAAAGTATGTAATACGTTTTATACACTTCTCTAGACACTCGTTTATTAAACACTCGCTCGCTCGTGCCTAGCCTAAAGGTCGTGAGTAAAATGGCGTTTATAAGACTTAGATAAAGCTTCATTCCGAATCGCGTGTTTTCGGCACTTTAAACACGCATGATATTTCATTAAACATAGCTCAAATTATTATTTGACATATCTAGCCCTAAATCAAGTTGGTGGTTGGAAGTTGTTCAGTTCGCTTTAAGTAAATTTTATTGAATTTGATGTTTAATAAAGAAGATGCTTGTTTTATTTGGTCGTAGAAAAAGTGTAGTATGTACCGCGTTTTATAAACTTCTCTAGACACTCGTTTATTAAACACTCGCTCGTGCCTAACATAAACATTCTACTTAAGTGGCGTTTATAAAACTTATTGCATAATACACTATTATCTACTCCCGTCTTTAAAATGTTACATTTTGCACTGACATACGGTGTGCTAAGTGTCATTTTAAATACGACTACTCATTAGATACGGCTTGGTGCCGATTCGGGTGTTTTTGGAACATTAAACACGCACGATATTTTATTAAATATGGCTTATATTGTTTTTGGCATATCTAATTTAATCAAGTTGGTGGTTTGTAATTTGTCAGTTTCGCTTTAAATTTATATGTTATGTTGAAATTGACGTTAAATATGGAAGTTGCTTTTTACTTTCATTTACAAAGTAAATTAAATTACTTTCATTTCGCTACAATTTTTAAAATCAGATTTTTGGATTTGGAAATATCAGTTTTCGACCTCCCTCATTCAAAAAAAGGTGTGTGTGTGTGTGTGTGTGCGTGTGTGTTTGTGTGTGTGTGTGTGTGTGTCTGTGTGTGTGTGTCTGTGTGTGTCTCTCTGTGTGTGTGTGTGTCTGTGTGTGTGTGTGTGTATGTGTGTGCGTGCGTGCGTCCGTGCGTCCTTGCGTGCGTGCGTGCGTGCGTGTCTGTCTGTCTGTCTGTATGTCTGTGTCCTCTCTACAGCCCAGACGGCTAAACTGATCGTCCTGAAAATTCATATTTAAGCTTTTAACAAAAATTGGGAGGTCCCAGTGACTTTTG
>JARJDX010038945.1:0-10493 GCA_030264735.1 Gymnusa sp. GC000175
ACATGGTTTCTACCAAAAATCAAAAAAATATACAGCATTTTTACAAAAGGGTTTTCTGTTCACAATAGCCCCTTTGGTAGACTTATGCCCACGGTCGTATAAACAGGTCTGGAAACTCTATTGTTTGACATGAGCCTCTTACGTGTCGTCAAACTCGTAGTCCCTCGCTCAGCTACCAGGTGGCGCATGGATCTAAGTATGTTGCGCCATATCATTCTATTTTCAAGCCCCGCCATACAAAGATTGATTGATAATACCCGCACATTTTAAGTGAAATACTTTACTCAAATGTTACATAATACATACATAATAAAATGTTAAAAACACAATAAAATATTTTTATCAACATCCCTCGACTCATGCGCCACCCTTTTGGTACTAAGCGACAGTTGACTCAGTTCTCACATAGGAAACAGCCTCGAGTTTCCAGACCTGTGTATACGACCGTGGATCCGATCATAATCCATTAGGGTGTATATTGGAAGTCAATCCGAAGCGCCTTGAAAATAAAATGCCTTACATCACTGTACAAATTTTAGGAAGCTTCGCAATCTTGATGTCAAACAGCAAGTGCAAGAATAATTGAACCGAAACTCTAAAAATTTGATCGACGAATATCATAAATGGAGCGAAACCAAGAACATTATTGACGAAATAACTAAAACGTTTTTAACAAAACGCACAAAGAAAATGGATGACAGATAAGGTGCTTGACTTGATGTAAAAAAGAAAGAATTACAAAAACGAAAATCAACAAGATACCCAGAGATTCACAACAGAATAAGTACAAAATGAAGAAAAGCGAAAAAACTTTTTTTTGTCAGAAAATGCGAACAATGTGACAAAAGATATGAGTACTATGATATGTATAGGAAAGTTAGGGAACTAAAAATAAAAACTTAAAGAAAAACTAAAGAAGTAAACTATCTATGGGATGCGGATGAGAACCTAATATCATACAACTCAATGGTAATGAATATGTTCTAGGACTTTTCAATGCTGAATGTACAAATATTTAAAACCAGGACGCTGATGTGTTTGTATCTTCTATCCCTGACTACGTAATAGTCAGATTTTGAAGCACATATGTGAAATAAATAATCGATTTCTCGAAGTTGTGACAAATTTTTTCCCGAGGATCACAGTCAACTTTCTAGTTCTTTACGCATAATCTCCGAACGGTTTACGAAAAACTTTCCCCACACTTAAGGTAAGTTTTTGCAATTAAAAAGCATTGTTCCACTGTATAACAATCCATTTTCAATAATTCGAGATGTGTCAATTTGACATTTGGAATTATTTGAGCGCAGCATGCTTGATTTAAAAATATATCGAAAATTTAAATGCTTCCATCTAGTTGAACCAGCCTATATTTATGTTATTAATGTTTTTCATCAGCCTGTCTTCGGGTATTCGTATGTCGATATTCCTTCCTTCCAATGCCGCTACAACATAAATCAAGCTTTTGATTTTGACAGTTTTTGCCTCCAGTCTGTCCGATCTTCGTGTTCTATAGAATCTACGTGTTCTTTTGGACTTTGTCTAGCTAACTATTTTATTTTAATAAGTTATACAGCTATATGATTTTCAATCAATAATAACATCATGAAATTTTGTAAGTCCCGAAACAGAGAGGCCCGAAAGAAGTACGCCACGTTCAAACAAAGTTTTTTTTTAATTTGGATATAGAACACGAAGAGAAAAATGTCTTTCATATGGAGAACTAAAATGAGCCTATTGGATGTAACTTTTAACTTTGTGATTTGTACAATTATTACATTTAGTATGTTGTGCATACTATTACGAATTAACTATTTTATCTATTATTATATTATATTATAACAGGTAGCGAAAAGAGTCCTCGGCTAACGGCGAAAGCTGAAAAATTTTCACTTAAATTAAGTATTGTCCCTATTAAATTTTGTTTTATGTCTGCAAGTTTTTTTAACTGTATTTTTACTTTATCATAAATAAAGTAATCGTCAAAAAAAAGTTGAAATTTTAGTGGCAATACACCTTTTAGGGGCCCCTGAACAAAAATTAAAAAAATTCTGTGTGGATGTCGGATGTGTGTGTGTATGTGGCGCGTTTTTGTGGGCAAGGTTTCTCAAAAACAATTACAGATTTCACCACAAAAATTCATATTTAAACTTTTAACAATAATTAGAAGAGCCCAGTTACTTTTGGCTGAAATCCACCAACCGGATGTGGTAGTTTATTGGTGAGGTTATTTGGTTTTGTTTGAAAATATTAACTATCAAGTTTATGAAAAAAACAAGATTAAAAAAGTGTCTAGAATTAAATTTGAAACAATTGTTATCATTTTATTAAAATTTCACATTGTAAAAACTCATTGTATGATAAAGTCAGGTGGTGACCACATCAGATTTTTTTTCTTGATAAAGGAGTTCTGGGCATATAAGAAAAGAGAAAGTACGGATTGCCTAAAAAAAATAATAATAGCGAAATTAAAAAACAAAAATTTATTGTGGTTTATATTTCTTTCAGTGCCATCTATGAAGGGGAGTTTTATCTATATGTAGTAGCACAAATATAAACAGACAACGCGATCATAAATAAGGGTGGTTCCTAGACTGGCACAACATACCAACAACCTTGCGTAAATACCCCTACAGGAAAACCAGAAAATCAATCCCTACAGAGTTCTTCTTATCCTGTTTATTTACTACATGAATGTAAACGGTTTTATGGAATTTCAAATAATGTGGTCTATAATTAACTTGTATTCTTCCCGGTTGTTTGCAGTGTGTATTAGATTTCCGATTGTTCTCGGCCCTATCCATTGCCTCACATTTCTCCTATTAAATTAATTTTTCTAGTACATATAAATGTATAACACATACAAATTTTATTATTTTATAATTTATTAGTTTCCGATTTTAACAGCAGCGTCATCCAGTGTTCAACTTTAGATTTAAAAAATGCGCGCTTGTACTGCAACAACCCCGTGTGGTAGAAATTTACTCGCAAAAAAATATGGATTTTATATCATTGAAACTACAAATTTCAAGCGAATTTTAATGTCTGTTTATCTAGTCGAAACAAACCAGAATCGGATAATTACAATACAGAAAACGTCTAGTAGCAACTTCTCCTTTTTAAAAATCGTTTACTGCTTTTAATACTGTTTTCTACCAAATGTTGTATATGAACGTGAAAATTTGAAGCTAAGTGGCTAACGATGTGGTCTTCTTATCAAGTTTTGCGCAGTATCAAAGTCCAAATTGTCTTTAATATTTTGTATAAAGTTTGGTTTGTATTAAAACTGTCTTTAATATTTTGTATGTATGTTTGCTTTGTATCGACATCTGGATTGACTGAAAGCAGCCTTTGTGATGCAAAGGTATTTGTTGGAGGAAAAGAAAACATAGCTACATATATTGACATGAAATAAAATTGGAGCACTAAAAGGATTTAAAATAAGGAAAGCAAGTGGTCTAGAATATTGATAACTTAAATGTTGAATTACTGAAATGCACAGGAACTTTGATTTCTCTGCTTGATTAGCGAATCTTGGAAAACATCCATCTGCAATCTGCATGGAACTAAGCAAGGGTTGTATCCATTTTTAAGAAAGGTGAAAAAAATACATGTGATAACTATAGAGAAAAATATTATATAAACTGTAAAAAAAAAGAATAAAGAATATACATGTAAATACAGTTTCTCATTCGCTCTGATTGATTGAAAACTATGAGACAATCTTAAATTGTTATTTTAAAAACTTAGCCATTTTTATCCAAGTTTTAAACTATTTTCTACAAATAGAAAGAACCACATTCATAGTTTTTAAAATATTTTTTAAAATGTAAACTAAAATATTATCTTTTATTATTTCTATTTATGTACAAGTGTCGCCATCTAGTTTTAACCCTTCAAAGCACAATACTTAGAAATCTATTTTTCACCCCCTGAAAATACAGTTGTAATATTGGTTGCCTATAATACGCACACAGGGTGAAATTATATCCATGACCACAGCAGAGAGTTTACAATGTAAAAGTAATATTCAATGATTTGCATCTATTACAGAAAAAAAGCTAATTTAAAGTTTTAGAGCACAAAATTTTGCATCCAAATCAATAACGAAAATTAATTTTGCATGCATTGCCCTAAAACTGTTATGTGAAGCTTTAATATGCAAAATAATTAGAGAAGCAAATAAATAAATATTTATAAATTAGCATTAAGAACTTGAGACTGCATCGCGCAAGTCATTAATCTAAATGTGTTCAAATACTTAAATAAGAATTGTTACTGCAATTGTTAGAATTTTATCCCTAAGCACACCCGCCTTTGAAGAGTGTCAATAATATTTCCCAGTGACCACCTAGTGCCCGGTGATAATTAATAACAAATTAATATATTTTGATATGTAATCACATATTTACGTTTTTATTTTTAAATTAAACTTTAAATGAAAAGATTTTAGATTAAACAATAAAAAATATTTCGAAATAAAATTTAAATTAGAGCTTAATTTAAATACTTTTTGTTTATTAGTTATTCAAAATTAACATTAAATTTAATAAAAATGCTATACATTTTTAAATCGTAGATTTTCAATAAATATTAAAGGGATTATACATTTTCATTCTCTGTAATAGCCTTATAAACTTTATTAAAATCTCATAAAAAATTGTGTTATAAAATTGTGTAATTAATTACGGGCCGTTTCTATAAAGCGCAGTTAGCTAACGATATGAATAAATTGACATGCGACATTGTTATGATATTGTTATTAACAATTACACATGCCAATTTATTGATATCGTTAACTAAGTGGGCTTTATAGATACGGGCATAAGAGATTTTATTTAAAAAAAATGTAGTAATCTTCACCGACAAAGCACTTCGATGTGTGAAAGGAACCGCACATGATTAGCAAAACAAATCAGTTTATGAACAGTCTCGTTAAAAATCGACAACTAATCAATCATATTCTGAATGGGGAAGCGGACCAGCACGAGGGAGATACGACACCGTGTTATATAACACATTATGTATTCCAGAGGGAAAGAAGTAGAAAGGTTATATTATACCCACACTAATTAGTGAGGTCCATGATGCCGAATTTCACGGTTATATGTAAGGCTTGACACTCATCCTGGCGGTAGACTTTTATATCTGCACCCTATTTTCACACCAGCGTACCGCCCTCAAGTACAACATTACATTTAATAAGATACATCTTTATTGGAACACTTTCTTTCTAAATTAAGGAAACTATTAATTCGAAACGTCGCTCTTTTATTCGATCCTCTAGCCGACGTTTTCATTCAACACATGCATGTTCTATATAATTTTAGTTACAACCTAAATGATTTCCACATTTATTCTATAATGATCCAAATTTATCTTATTTAACATCCTGAGTTTATATTTTAAGTCATTACAATTTATTTAGAGATCATTTCTTAAAATAAGGATGTTAATGGTATTAAAAAACACATTAAAAATATAGTGATTAAAACTTACAATTAATCTTAGCGTTGCTAATATAATGCGAATGGCCCAAAGTACGAATTGATACATTTAAAATTTTACGGAAAAGATTCTAACAACGAACACAGACCAGAAAATTTGGTGGCTCATAGAAGCGGAGATATGATTATCAATAAAAAATCATGGGTCTACATCCAAAGCCCAAATTTTGTGGTGCTATAACCAAATCTTAAATAAATATGCTAGTTAATTTTCGGAGCGGCTTAGTGGTTTTTCTATTAAGACTGTCATTGTATCCTGATAATAAATGTTCTATTATATGATTACATAAAGAAATATTAGGGCAATGTAAAGTTCAGGGTTTCTAAGACGCGTGAGAATATGACTTACACGTCTACAATATATTTGTACATTTCCGCCAAGCATACGATTCAATCAACAGAACGAAGCTGTATAAGATTCTGGAAGAAGTCCAGATAATACCAAAATTAATCAGACTCATAAAGGCGACACTAAAACATTTTCAAGTCTGCGTGAGTAAATAAAACCAGTTAACAAAACCATTCAGCATAAACCAAGGTTTAAACAAGGACATGGGCTGGCACCAACGCTATTTAACATAGACCTAGAATATGTTATTAGGAAAATAAAGGCAGACAATTGATATTTTAATGTAAAATTTTCATTAAAATATTAAATGTCGCTCAGGTCGCCAATCTGCGCGGTTACGTGGTTATTAACTAAGACTTGGTATAAGGCAATACTAAAACCAATCTGGACTTATGAAATACAACTATGGGGATTCGCTTCAAACTCACACATTGCATTGTACAAAGATTTGGTTTGGATTAAATGACATCACAATTTTACATTAAAATATCAATTGTTGTTTGGGTGGTTTACCTACGCCCTACGCTATCACGTGGTTATTAACCATTTATAAAGACTTGATATAAGTATCAAATTCAAAGGTTCAGAAATATGTTTAATTCGGCCAAGGCGTACCCTGGCGCAGATGTCTCATCCGATCACAACCCCCTTGTCGGCACGTTGAAAATGAAACTGAGAGGTGGCCATAAACCTAACAATAGTAAGAGAGTAGATATTTCCAAACTCATGAAGGATGATATAAAGACCAAATACGATCCACGTTAACGACAGAATTTAGAAAAATTAAGGAAAACTCCGACCATGAAGGTCAGAGCGAATGGGACAGCATAGTTAAAATGAGTGAAAAGTTTCTAAAGCCCAAAGCAACGAAAAAGTGTTGGATGACTGTCGATATCATATTGCTCATGGAGGAGAGAAGACAACACAATAATACAGACAAATACAAGGGCTTAAACAAAACCATTAGGTAGCTAATAGGAGAAGCGAAAGAGAAAAGACTCCATGAAGAATGTCTAAAAATAGAGGAGCTAAAGAGGAAACACGAGGTCTTTAACGTACATAAAAAGGTAAAAATGATAACTGGCATGCTTAGAAAACGGGTATATGGCCAATTAATAGATAACAACGGAAAAACGGCATCAAATAATACTCAGAAACTGGCAATTTGGAAAAAATACATAAATACCTTGTTTGAAGATGATCGACCTTTAAATCCATCAACAATTACAGGAACTACTAGTCCGCATGTTACAACAAGTGAAGTAAAGAACGCCATCATACAAAGAAAGGACGGTAAAGCAGTCGGACCGTATAACACGCATGCAGAAGTTCTGAATCTGCTGGACGATAACTTCTCTATTTAACACAATTTACAACAATGGACTAATATCAACAGACTAGCTAAAATCAACTTTTGTGACACCGCCAAAAATGTCAAACGTGAAAAAATGCGAAGATTATCGGAATGAGTAATATCTTAAAACTATTCCTGAAGATCATTTACGGCAAAATCTATAAGCTAAGAAAACATCAGCAGCACGCATTTTGGATTCCAAAACGCACTAGGAACAGAAGAAGCATTGTTTTGCATTTAGGTACTGTTTCATAGATGCAGGGATGTGAATTGTGATTTATACGCTTGTTTCATAGATTACCAAAAAGCATTTGATAAAATACACCACGATAAACTTATCAACAAACTTCAGAAGATTGGACTAGATCAAAAAGATATTTGCGTAATAACAAACTTGTACTGGAACCAGACTGCTGTTCTAAATATAGAGGACCAGACCACTTACAATATTGACAATATTGGCAAGGGGAAGAGTGAGGCAAGGTTGTGTTTTATCGCCTTTGCTATTTACCATTTACTTTGAAGAAATATGTAGTAGCATCTAGTAAAGAGTATGGACTCTTACTTAATATTAATAAAACCAAATATATGTTAATAGGTAAAGACCCAATACCACCCGGCCAACTCTTTACCTACGATACAGTGGTCAAACGCGTAGCAACAACTATATATCTTGGTTGCATGGTAAATGACCAATGGGACCACTCGCTGGAGATAAAGAGAAGAATCTAAATAGCCAGAGCAGCATTTACAAAAATGAAGAAACTATTCTAAAGTCATGACCTCTTACTACGCTCAACGAGGTGTAAACCCTCAGACTTCTCCACTATATTTAAGAATTAAGTGTTGTTATTTAAGATTTGTGTAGTTATAAGAAACCAATAGGTTAAATTTTTATAGGGTAAATCACTGGATCTATTCTTTTATGTTAATATTAATTGTTAAACCATTTGCTTATTGATCGATGTAGAGAAAGACTGCAAATTCTCATGATGTTATAAAAATATAAATGAGTGTTAAGCAGGAAACGTGAATGGAATGAGCATGCAAGCCGAATGGATGGAAGAAGAATAGTAAAAATTGCAAAGAATAATTCCCGTCGAGGAGGAGAAGCATAGGAAAGGAACTATGAAAATGATGGAGTGACAACAGTACCATCGACGGAGTATGAAGCAATAAGGGATTAAGAAAGAACAGCGATTGAACCGGAGATCTTTTGAAACCAAACTTACTGCTTTTACAATTAGCAATTTTCCAGTATCTTTTATTTTTTAGGTTTAAACATTGTTTACTGCTGTACAAAATATCAGCCAAAACCAAGACATATAAATCGATATTATGGAAAAGTTAGGTACATTCCCGGAAAACCGGTTTTGATTGACAATTTTCCCCAATTTATTGAAAAAGTAAGTAAGTTTACATTCCCTACCAAAATTTAATCCCAACATAGAGAAGTATAAATATTCTCATCAGTATTTCAAGTATCTTCAAGAAATATATCTAGATTTATACATATTGAAATAGATATGTTTTACATAAAAAAGATTAAGAAGAGCGTAAAGGTTCAAGAATGAATAGGATGAGTTGAGGTAATCTATTTCGAGTAATTGCTCGTTTCTTTCGTGGAAAGATATCTTATTTATATTTAGAGACATGTGTTTGCGGCCGACTTGTGAACCAGCCGACCGGCAAATGACAGATTTAGACAGCTGGGAATTTTAACGACTAACAAATTGCCAAATTACTCCAGTGCGACTCTAACAAGTGATGGTAATTGGACGTGGATATATACCGAAAGATAACTTTACTTGCAATAAATCATAACCAACCTTTATTTTAAATATCAGCCAGGCGCGCGCCCCTTTAATCTACACAAATACCACAAAGAAACATTAATTAATACATTAATATTTATTGCCAAAAGTTGCCTCCTTCGTGACACTTCTAGTGATTAAAACTTAAATACTTTTAGAGCGCGCTAATTTATGAAACTTCCAATTTTTAGGATGAAAATATTAGCGCTTCGAAAATTAAACTTTTATAGGCCGCTAATTAACTTTGGTAATTTTTTTGGTTTTTAAGCGTGAAAAAAATATTAATATTTTTGAAATATGATTTTTAAAAGCATGAAATTAAAATTTTCACATTTAAAAATAATTATTTAAATTAATTAACTTAATTGGCATGAATTTGACGGTAAATTAATCGCATTTAATAGTCTTTTTGTAGCATTAGTATAAATGGAGTTTGCATATTTCGTCTGTCGCCAATTAAAGCGAGTAAAAGTGAATTTTCCGGAGACGCATTTAAACATTTTCTGGGCCAAACATTAATATTTTCCTCGTGTTCCGTTCAGATTTTAATTATCCATCGTGGATAATTTGTATCTGCATATAATGCCATTAATTTCCGACGTTGACAACGATTTAAGCCACACAAGACGGAAGCTAATTATATTTCAGGGCATATTCTAAACATTTTCCAAGACGAGCTTGACAAAGCTATTTGTAAGTAATTTTCTCTTACGACTAGCTATACCTTTTAACTAGCGATAATAAATGATCTTGATCTATATTTATATAACCAATTAACATTTTTCACATAACTTTCTATATTGCTACAACATTTTTTTTCTTGCATTCTCACTCAGACTATTTTTTGTCTCCTATATCATTTACTAAATATATGAAGCGAAAAATTTTTAGTTGACAAAATTCAGATTTTTTTCACGGAAATATTAATTCATTAATTGAAGAGGTAAAAACGTAGTTTTAATATATAAAACAAATGGTGCTTTTAAAAATGTTTGAAAACGAAACAAAATATAAACAATTAATTAAAAAAGTTGATTTAATTAAAAAAATTATAAAGCAAACTCATAGGTGCCTGAAAAAGAAGTAAAAAAATATACGTTATACATGAAATTTTAAATGCATGTGTCATAAAGTTTATAAAGCATATAATTAATGGAAATATAAATACTGCAATATAAATATAAAAATTGAAAAACACAAATACAAATAAATAAAGCACTTTACATTTGTTTTATACATACAAAAACCGTTGATTTAATTATGAAAAAAGTTGATTTTCAAATTATGGTCAAAACAATTTTTAACTCAAATAAAGCACCAGAACTTCTGGGCGAATGGCAGTGGCCTAAATCTAATGGCTCCTCTACACTATGGCCCATCTTGAGCCACTGAGAGCCATCACCATTGTGTAGAGGGGTAGATGGCCTGTAGTGGCCTAAGTAGTGGATGATGGAGATGGTGATGGCCAT
>JARJDX010038964.1:0-25810 GCA_030264735.1 Gymnusa sp. GC000175
AGCGATATTCTATTCTTGAGAAAAAAACACAAAAATAACAAGATACATGAAAGGATAAATATATATATATATATATATATATATATATATATATATATATATATATATATATATATATATATATATATATATATATATGTGTGTGTGTGTGTGTGAGTGTGTGTGTGTATTTATTTGTTTAGCAGCCGTGTATTTGTTATTTGTATTTGAATCTATTGAATACAATTAATGATATTAACTAGTTTGAAATCCTACCATCATGTGAACTTCCGAGTCGACTTTAGTGCTGTTGTGACTGTGTTTAACGCTAGCACTTAGCGATGGAATATCGTGAACAGTGCTGTCGAGAGAGCCTGTAAATTCACATTTAAGCGCGGAACCCGTCGCCGCGTAATCTCCGAAGAGATCGATGGATATGTGCTGATCGTGCTGCCAGTACATGCTGCCGTTTGCACGATACATGTTTCCACTGTGCCGGAATCTGAACAAAGACATATTACAGCGATTAGGCGTGACGAACTACCAAACTCATACTTTGCATACGCACCCTCCATTAAGTGAGGTTCTTTTCCATTCTTCGAACGGCGTCAACAATTCCGATTCCACCACGATCAAAGTCTCCTTGCCGCTCTTGTAATCAACGCCCAGCCGAATGGAGAAAGAATCGTCGGGGCTCCACGCTACCCCAGTGCGGGTTGTGAAGTGCCCACCTGTAATGCAATTTAATTAATCCACCACCGTACTTCATCACCTAAACTCCTACCATCCAGGAGGAAGTTGAAAATTCCTTTAATGGTTCGTCCGGGGTAAGAGACGTGGAAGTTAGCGTCGTAGTTATAGGGTTTGGGGTTTGAGTAGTAAACTATAACCACAAGTTTTTGGTTGGGGTCTCGGTTGGCGTCCCATTTCACTTCGAAACCGGCTTCTTTATATGTCTCCTTATTATGCGCCCACATTGACAAGTATATATCTCTCATTCTGGAACATTCATCACATTAGCAGTGGATAAAGTAATTTCTACATCGGGACGGTTCAATATTCGCACACATTTTCCCTCCGACATTAGATGTCATTAATGAAACAACTTATATTAATTTAACTTACTGGTCAATGTGAAGTTCTAGCGATATCTCTCTCTTCTCTTTCAAAGACACAGAACTACTAATTGAGTAAAGTTTGGTCTTGTATTTGAGCTTTCCTGTAGTCATTATTTCATATGCCGAAGTTCGAGTGTGCTTCAGATATAACGCATATTGATCGTTATTTTGATCAGCCTGAAATTAACTCAAACTTACTATTATATAATTTGCACAAGGGTTTTATTTATCTCTCACAAAATTACTTCATTAAAACGAAAAATTATGCAAATCTTCAAACAACCGGAATTATTTACCACGGGAGAAAAAGGGGGGGGATTGCGTTTAATATTTTAAAAATTAACTTGTAAAAGTAATTAATGCCCGGAGTATTAAAGTTTCTTGTGCATACGTGTCGTGCAAGGTTAATATGATTAATTCGTCTTTATGTTTATGTAGCTTGGCTTTGGTGTGTCAAATTAACGTTGTGATAATGAATAAATGTCTACATGTGAACTTGATTAGTTTATTTTTCAATGTGGTTGAGGTTAGTGTTTTAGTATCCTCGGTATTAGTCCACGGCCGTGTAAAGTTGCCCGTCTCCATCTCCGTCAAAGTTCAGACAGCTGAATAATGAGAAAACGTCAGCTGTAATTAATACCAGCACGTGACGGACAGAGGAACGCGCGAAGGGCTATAGCGCCAGAACAGGAAGGAATCTTAATTCTCACCTTAATATCTATCTTCAGTTCTGTATTGTTCCTGTAATAGTAACAGTCTGCGTTAATCTCTGAAAAACTGGGTGATCGTAGCAGCAATTTAAGGTGGTGATTGGAGGCTAAACGTGTACTCTTGTCTTGATAGAGACCCTTAACATCTACCTTGTGTCCACTAAACCAAACGCAGCTTAATTCAACCTATTTTTAAACAAGGAAACGGGAGATGAGCTTAACAGTATTTCCAGACTGGCAAATGATTATTGAAGAATACTTAATGCGCTACTCCATTAGTGAACGCAATTTTGTAAACTGATATCGTAACTAATCAGAAGCTCGAAGCAAATAGTCTCAATTACCCGTCTCCAGAGTATGCTTCGCCCTCACTTATAATCTAAACTTTTCCGGTGAGCTCTTTTCCATAAGACACAGATATAATTAATGTGAAAACTTACCATATAGTCTCCTGAGTTTTTCTCTTTTAATTTTCCTTCTAAAATCATAGGAATAAAATTCGGTATTGTAACGTTCAAACGACCCTCAATATTTTCCAGCGAATGTCGCGGGTGATTCCAATAGAATGTGACAACCACATCCTTACCCTTAGCATATCTGCCCAACACCATCGCGTTAGTGCTATATCCTACCACATCGTATGATAATTGTCCTTTTATATCGAGTTCTGTAGAGGGTCTCTTTGCCGATGCAGACGCTTTAAATCTTGTCCCGTTCGTTAGAGCCCTGTATGTTAAAAACATCTGCATTGTTAGCATTTCCGGATCCTCTGCTAGGTTTTCACGCAAATGTGGACTCGAATGCAATATAAACTTAGATTCAATGTGCCCTCCCGATTTCTACATAAAAATATATATGTAACATTAAAAGCTCGCTTTACTGTTTCAATAGAATTACCTGAAGACTAAGCGTGGAATTAAAGTTATAATTAGGATACGCCGTAGTATTAACTTTTGCGTCTCCGTGTATAATGAATATGTTTTTACTTGAACGATTTGCCAACGAGAAATCTAATAATACCGCGTGTTCCCTGGTGTTAACAAATTTGTAATCTAGTTTGAGAGTTGAACTAATAGAGGCATCCGTTTGAGAAATGTAACCGAACAATTTCGACGTGAGCCTTTTAGTTTTAAATTTTAAGTCGACATCATACTGTGAAATACCAGACTTGGAAATTAATTTTACTGTTCCTGAAATTAAATTAAATATAGAAAATTTCCTTTGATGTGGACTTCAAAATAACTAACCCTGTAGCTCTGCAACTCGATCGTTGTTTATACCTAGATATATTTTGGGTTCATAAAGAAATCCGTTCCGGATTTCCTTTTTTTCAAGCGATAATAATGCGTCAAAATTTTTTTGATTATTGATGTCCAATCCAACTTGAAAATATTTTTCCATATCAGTGTTTTTATATTTCCCGCGAGCCAACACGGTGCCTTCGGTTGATTGTAGAAGAAGTGTTAAATTTTGGGTTTCCCTGTCAATGGTTAAATTTGCACCAACGACTCGACGTATTGAGGAACCCGGAGTATCAAAAGTGAGGCTTATGTAACTGCTATTCGGGAACTCTTTCCATTTATACTCAAGTAAATAAGTGGTAGCTGTTGGGTCGGACTTTTGTAAAGACAATCTGAATCCAGCAGGTCCAGCTAAGATGAAGAGGGGTGCGTTATTCATTGCGGTCACGTTTGTGAAATGATAGTCTGCACACAGCTTAAGGCCTACTGTCTTGTCTACAGCCGGCCAAGAACATACAGATTGAGACACACGAGCGTTATTAATTCCTGCCTGGGGCTCTTCTACATTTCCCTTCACCACAATCAATTCAGACCTGAAATTTATGAAATATACAAATAAGCACGATTGCGGTTGCGGATTATTTACTTTGCGCCGAATATTTCGGTGTTTTTTTTGGGGATTCCGAACTTAACGGTGACAAGTTTTGCGCCCCGGATCTTAACATGTCCTTCGATGGCGGATGAAGAGTACATGCTGGTTTTTAGCTTGATAGCCGTGCTAGCGTAATAAGCGTCGACTGACATCGTACCGACAATATCGACAGCTATGCTCGGTTTAATGTTGCCAGTTAAATCCATTTCTTTAGTTTTTAAAAAGTTATCAGCGCTTAACGACCCCTTTAATTGTATATTAATAGATGTCGTTCCGACGGCATTAAGGGTGACGGGCAATCCAGCGCCGCTAGATACGACGTAACTGGTATCCAGAAACATAGCAGCCTTGTTAAAATTGATTTCCTGTAATTAAAATAATTGAAAGGCCGGCTGAGGGAATTGAACCGCTAAACACATACTTTTCCTGAGAGAATGCGCGTCAACTGATCTACTGGGTTGAGGGTGCGAAGTGCGTCCTTTATCTCTTCGTCGCCGTTGAACGTCGCGTACTTAAGCTCATTGCCGAATAATTTCATGCCCAACGACACCTGTTGTGAGATTAATTAAACTATTAAATAATACCCTCTCACACGTTCATCTAACTTTACCTTCGGTGAGCCAAACTCATTCTCCATTACGTAAGGTAATTTATCGATCTGAGATTTGAGTATCTCATTCTCTTGGGCGCTTCTGCCCCATCTCATTTTCGGTATTTTGTCTTGAAGTTTTCTAGAGCTTAACGGACCCTTCGGTCCGAATATCGATTCCAAATAATGCTCGAAGCCTTCCATTCGTCCGTACACCTGCATAACAAACAGAAAATAATATATGCTCGTGCACCCGCACTATATCTACCTGCCTCTAACAAGTTGATGGATTCCCCGAATAAATCAACGGTCAGGTTTAGCATGGCAGATTTGGGAACGTATGAGGTCGGTGAAAATATCACGTTACTGTCGTAGTTGGCACCTACAAATAAATGTTAATAACTGATTACACTATACTCTTCCATAAATTTATATATGAGTATGAGCGAAATAATTAACCAAATTGTATAAGCAAAATATATAGGGTAAGGAGAAAGTTATACCAGCGATACTCTAAAATTTCTACAAATTGCCATTTATGTTCATTTTACACCTTAGAAAAAAATTGTTTAAATTTTGATACGTAACTTAAAAAAGCTGTAACGATCTGACGAAGCATTGAAAGTTTTTAATTTTTTAGTATATCAAAATTGAAAAAAATACTTTTTTGTCTCAAACGAAAATTAGTAAACCTGCAGTTTACCTGGACCAAATTTAATTAAAACCTGATTAAATTTATGTTTATTAGTACATATAAAAATAGTGTAGTTTAGCGGTCAAGGCGTCCGGTATACTCAACACTGCCCCAAACTCCCCGACCCGCCTCGACAACGTGGAGTTTCATGGCTAAAACCTTCTCTGGTCCGGAGCTAGATGAAAAATCATGTAACTCCAGTGGTTCGTAAGGAGTGACATACTACGGGTGTTGGAAAAAAAAATTGAAAAACAGTTGTATAAATAAAACGTATTACCTAAATGTAACACTAATACCTAAAAATTTTATAATTGGATGTAATCAAATGTAATTATTTTTATTAGTGAAATGAATTGCAATACAAATTTTTGTAATTTTTTACGCACTTTTAAATAATTGCCGCAATTAATTTACAAAATAAATTGGAATAACAAATGTATATTATTGAAATATAATACATCATTAAAATAAATAAAATTTTAAAATATAAAAACTAAGGATTTATATCTCTGAAATAAATTGGTGCATAAAACAAATAATTTGACCTGAAAATTTATATAAATATACAAAGCCACAAATTTAGTAGGAAGCAGGAAGCATAACTGAGTGAAAATCAATGAGTTTACTTCTTTTTAAGTTTCCAATTATTTTTACTGGCATTAAATAAAGATAACAATTTGCATAACTTTAGGAGTTTAATCGCGCGCTTGCTTGTAGTTCTAAGAATAGGTGAAGAGGCTGAAATTTCGTACACATAGTATATATTAATTGGATTAAATTCAAGAGTAGGGTGTTAATCAAGGAGCGCTAAGTAATTGAAGTTCAGCTATAAAAATAACACTTACCGACGTTATATTCCTCGAAAAAAACGGAACCCTCATAGTTATGGGAAAACTTGCGCACGTCACTGCTAAACTTTTTAGTCAAGTCTTTGTCTGAGAGCAAACCCTGAATCTCCACTCGACTCGGGATTGATGACTTCAATAAATTGTGCAAATGACTCCAAATAAAAGAGCCCACTAAAACCAAATGTCGTTTGAGTCCATGTCTATTCTATCAAGCAAAAAAAGTGTGGCTTTGACTATTTTACCTTGATTGACTTCCTCATTTTCCAGGCTATGTTTAATCGTTCTAATCACTATGTAGTTCGGACAGCGCATTACCTGTAGATATGACGCTATACGCACCTCGGGATTTTCATTCTCGTTCCGGAAGATTTTCTCGAAATATTGCCGAGATTCCTCACAGGGGAATCGACGGTGCGTATCAACGGCTGCTACTCTAATGGCTACATCCAGGTGTGAATCCTCTATCATTAAACTAAGTTCCTCTTTAAATGACTCCGAAGCCACACCGACATTAGCTAGGGCTTTTAATGTTACCAAAATCTGCAAGCAATATATGTTGAAAACTTTTACAAACCGGATCAATACGTTTGTGAAAGTTTTCCATTTGTTTATTTAAATATTATATGTTACGCTCGGGGCGCACGGGAAACACATACCGTTTCTTGTGTTTCACGATCTGTTTTATGAGAGTTATACGCTTCGATCGCCCGATCTTCTAAAAGTTGAATAATTCCGTCAACTGAATCCTCCGTACGACAATCCACGTTCTGTTTACAGAATGTGTAAGTTAATGACGAAACTGCCAATACGGTCGATATGTCATTCTTGTTCTGCAATAAATCGTACACGATTTCCAGCATTGATAGATCTGGTCTAGGTATTAGTGCGATGGCCATCATCCATTCTCGCGCCGTTCTGTCTGGGATGGCACGATCCAGGATGATATCTTTCATGAGCGCGATGCCTGCGTTACTTCCTAGATAAGGCAGAGCGTCCAAAACATGCTTCCTGAAAAAAAAAAACAGTAGATACACAACTACGGTATAGAGCAGTGTACGAATAAAACATACTTGCCGCTAGTGCACAAAGACCCAGCACGATTGTAAAGAACCGAAAGTGCAGGATGCGATAAAAGTCTCGAGGTGTGAATGAATTTTGTGAATAAATCAGAGAACTCGGTTTGTACATCATCTGAGCTTACTCTACACAATTTCTTAATCAAATCCCTGGAAATCTTCAGATCCCCGGATGTTGGTTTGGCGGTCGGTACATGCTCGTATAGTAAAGAAGTTCTTTTCTCAATAGCAGGTTGATCTTCCAGGATTTCTGGCACTTCGTCTATAAGAGTCAATCGTTGCTGTACAATTGTAGTAGCACCTGCTGCCTGATTAGAAAAAGGTTCGAAAACATGCGACTCTTCACACTTGATATCGTTGTAGATGCGATGGTCTATCGAAAGCTCACAATAGCTCGTTGACTTCAATAAACTCTTCCCTTGATAATTCTGAAATTCACGATTTAAAATCACCTAAAAAGCGTTAACATATTTCTAGTTGAAAGCTAGAACAATTGATATTACGTAAAATAATATTGCATGTTGTATAATACGAATTTGTTTGTTTTACATTTATTATTAACAAAATTAATAATGCATAATTATGTCGAGTAAAAAATTTATAACAAAGGGTAGAAAACACCGGAATACGCAAAATATAATTACAATACAAATCGCAACCAGGTTTATGCTTTTGAAATAATTGCAAAGCAATTTCAATAGAATCCCCCTCACCCTCTAACAACTTCACATATTTTCATTCGTAAAGTATAAACACATACCACTCTAAAATTGTACGGCGTAGACTGCACCATTGAGTGTAGTTTAGAGCGACTCTCACAAGAACTTAAGTCTTTACTTTTTTCAACGATTAGACTTGTACCCCTGGGCCCCTGGACTTTGTACGTGGTCTTGCATTTCCCCCTAACATCTTCTTCGTCTTCCGTATCGTAATCCAAATCAAATCGCCTCATTGAATTTTGTATCATCGATAAAATGCCTTTTTTTAAATTTAATACCCAATTTTTTTCTTCTTCGTAAGGGCACACTTCGGCTATGATACCGTCGTGAAAAGAAAACCGAAGTACATATTCACTGATGGCTTCAGCAAATATTTTACTGTTTATGTGCAGGGAATTCTCCTCATCAGACCATTCGTTCTCTGACGATTCTTCGTCTCTATTCATTCTATCCCCTTCGTCCCCTGAATCGTACGTGTTAGCGTTTTCACTTAACTCGATATCAGTTACTGTTAAAATGCCATCACACTGAGAAATAAAGTCTAAGTGAACAGAAGCTTCTATATGAAGACTCGATTCATTTTTGCTGGTATCTTCGAATAACGTGCTGATATTTACTGAATACTTGTAATTATGTTGAGTGCCTGGATTGTAGCTGAATTTTCCGCTAACCTCTGAAAGATCATTTTATATCTAGTATATTGACAACAAATACTACACATAAAAAATGAATACTTTACATAAAGAATGAAGAATTTAAATTGAGATGATTTCACCGTTATCCCTTATATTAATAATGTAAGACTCATAAACCTCTCAAAACTTACAGTTACGGGATGCTTTTACTTGTTATAAACTTATTTTGGGGCGCCGTGTTCAAGTGTTTGTTACACTTTTAAACTTAAACGTAACGTAGAGAGTGTGGGATCTTGCAAGAGTGTTTAAGGGAATGAAGTGCAGGAATAAGTAGTGGTGCAGGGTAGAGAGATGAAACATGTCCTGTGACAACTCGCTAGCTAACCGGTGCTGGTCATGTCAGAGCAACTCTAACAAACACGTACATCATTCCTACATTACACTGTGAAAACTTTTAGGAAACTTTTTCTATAAACTTGCGTTCGGCAAATATATGTATGTAATCTTGGCGCCTTCTTACTTGTGACTCGTTGCTATACAACAACGATTTTAATGATTGAACGTTAATCTGCGTATACGTATGCCTAATTGTATTAATCTTGTATTAAGTCGATTATAAATGTCAAGAACTTGATGAATTTTGTTACGAAACTGCCACAACTTTGAGTTTTCTATGCTTTTGCATTTTGAACAAGTGAACTTTAAAACCACTAATAGTTTTTAACTTTAAAACCTTCCCGCAACCAATTATAATATCATTTTCTTCATTCTGTTTATTACTTACCTTTGCACTCGGGCCGTCCACAGATGAAAGGATCTTTTAACGGATCTGTAAAATTAATAAAAATTACTGTAAAAATTTTGAGTTGTGTGTTAAAATGTATGAGGTGAAATCAAATTTTAGCCGCTAGCTCTTAAATCCCTAAATCATATATTGCGTCTATTAATTCACATTGAAATTAATCAATGCGCGAAAAACAATGCATGGTGCATATTTAAATAACAATTCTGCGCGTATTTGAATATACACACATCCACATAGGATACAACGTGCATTGAATAATCCTGACAAAAATAACAACCCAAGTAGAAATTGTTACGTGGTTAGGTATTGATTTATCGGGTGATATGTTTTGCGGTTTACTTTCTGTGTAAAGGATGTTGTTTGTAAAGGTGCGCTGGTTTAAAAAAATGATAAAATAAACATCCCTGCAGAGTAGTAATATTTACATGATTAGAGGTCATTAACGGAAAAATAAAATTCCGGTATCCACCCCTGCTTATCGCTTTAAATGAACCAAACCCACCCTAATTGAGTACTTTTTCCAGCCGTTTTGTAGCAATTTGATGAAACTACCCGAAGTCAGGTATATCAGGGATTTATAAAGATTCTAGAATAAAATTTCAAATGACTAACGCTCTAAAAATAAAACAACCCCGAGAATATATATATCGAGTTTTTTTTAAACTTTTCTCGTATCCCAAAACTTTCACCATTTTATATAATGTCGCATATTTCTTGCGCTCTATTATCCGAAACCTTTTACGTAGCTAAACTTAATGAGCGATTATTACAAATTACGACTGATTTAAAAATATTTTTTATTCAATTTTATTTGCTTTATTTGCATTTTTTTAAGGGTAGTTGCCCCTTAAAGAACTGTATTTTTGCACGTGTAAGCAAAAAACCTCCCGTTTATGACTTCCCCACTATTATCACGTTTAAGATATAAAACCTTGTTCTTCTTCAACGATTTTGCGAAAAAAAAGGTTAGTAAAATTTTTGTGACAGGCATTAACATAACATGAAACACAGTTGTAGGTCGCCGTTATTGGGTAAAGCGGTTTTACGCTTCCAGGGAGTTTATTTTATTCGTGAAACAAAAAGTTCACTTTCCGTTCGGTTTAGAAATATCTTCATGTGTTGACGGAAGTTTTCCTGTAAACATTAAACTTTTCTAGACGATTATTTTAATAACATTTTTATTTGAATCGTTGAACTTTTAAAGTTTTGCCAACATGATATTATATGCTTTTAATGCAATTTTTATCCTTTAAAAAAAAAAAAAAATCTTAATTTGATACACACACTATCAGTAAATAAATCAACATAATATGTATTAAGTGAAGTTGAAATGCATTAATTACCAAAATAGTTTTGTAAATCTGCTACAATTTTTCTGATGTAATTTTTAATTGAAACCTGTTTGGTCAATTAATGCGTTTAAAGCAACATTTATTGCTCTTTGAAGATCTGAAACAAATTAATAAAAACTTTGTGGATAAAAGAGAGAAAATTTAAAAAAGAACTATAATTTTCTGAATGTTGAAAGTTGTATTTAAAGCAAAATTAATCACTCTTTAAAGATTTGGAAAAATATTTTAAAAATTTTGCAAATAAACGAAAATAAAATTAAAAAACTAAAATGTTTTGTTACTCACATGTATTTTGAGAAAATTTTGATGTTCTTTAAACATTTGGTAAAATATTTCCAAAATTTTGCCAATAAGCGAAATTAAAATGAAAAACTAAAATATTTTTGGATGTAGGATTTAATTTAGGTTGCCGGTTTTTCTTTAAGGCATCATCAAAATTAAATATATTTCTACGTGAAATACTTATTTCTATTCCTTAGCATTATTTTAATTTTTCCTGCAGTTTTTTTTTCTTATATTTTTCATTTTCTTTATCTTATCTAGCCATAATTTAATAATTCATCAAATTTTCATTTTAAAAAAGTTCATGATTAAAATTTGCTGCGATAAAGCCTAATACATTTATTTTTTTAAATTTATCTCATTTACAAAACCAATAAATATAATTTTTTGACCTTTCACTTGATTATCGCTTAAAAACATTTTTCTGCTTAAATAACACAAAAATTCTTTTCAGATAGCCTCAAGGTGACAGAAGGGTTAAGTACGTATGGGGTAAGTATTAATATTATTTTTTTTTTTATCACGAGCCATTCATCTTATTTTCGTAACAAAAAAAATAGATATTGTTAAAGATCATTTCTTTTAAAGCCTGAAACTCTAAAGTCTAAACCCAATGCAAAATTTTGGATCAAGATTGTTTGCTTTAGAAAAGCTCAATACAAACTGTTTACATACATTTCTTAAGGGTATATAAAAATATTTAAAACAATTTTTAAACAATTTAACAATGTTGTGTAAATATTTGTAAATTGCCTCATTATTTTTTATTTTGTTAAGTAATTTTATTTAGTGGGATATATTATATTTTGTGTTTTTTTACTTAAAAACAACATTAAAAAACTACGGGCTTAAACAATTAAATTTACTAAATTTTTCGAAAATTTGAATAAAATTTGTAATCGCGAATCAAAGCTGATTTTGTCTTTTTATTTTGATAAACAAAATTACATAAAGGAAAATCGTGAAAAGGTAAGAAACATTACACAACTATGAGTTTTAAATATTGTACTAACAACTAAATTTAAACAAGTTTGCAGCGTCATAAATTTTAAACAGGAACAAAGTTAATTTCGTCATTTAATTGGGGTGTGAAATATTTAACAATAATTTATTTTTTATTTTATAAATTAATTTTATTTAGTAGTTTATATATTTTTTTATTTTTTGTATAATTTATGCTCCGATTTTAGTTTTCGTGTTGTATATTATTTGTTTGAGCAGAACAAGCTGATGCTGTCATAATGTAGTTAAAGTTTAGAAAATTTCTATACAAATACAATTTTAGTTAACAATGTTAAAATCAATCTCCATGTATGAATTCAATTTCGCTACGTCAAATTATTTTATTATTATTCTCTTAAACATATACAGCATGTGCTTGTGAAATTTAACATTTCTAAAGCGAGCGCGCGCTTTTTAATTTTAGTTATTTAAATATGACCAGAATTAATTAATAATTTACAGTTAATATAATTTAAATCCCTGACGTGGGAGGTATGTAATTATTTAAAATTGCGCTATAATTGTGAAAAGGTCAACTTTTACGTTGGTCACTTCTTAGTTTAATTGCCCTTTTAGCAAACTGCTAGGCTCAGGGTGGTAATAAATGATTGTAATCATTTGTGACAAAAAGGGGTTGTTTGCTTGTTTGGGATAGCCTTTATTATTGCTTAATATTTGACTATTTGTTTAAACTTGCTGTGTGTTTTGTTCCTGAAATTACAAAGGCATTTTTAATCAAAATTATACTTTGTTTGAGTTAATTAATGATAAAAATCATTTAAGCGCGAGTACGCATGTTTGTTGAACATATATTACATGTAATGTAATTTATATAATTCGGTACAAACCATTAAGGTGTTTGTTACAAGAGCATGCGTCAAAACTAATAAATATTTATGAAATATTAGTTCATAATTTAATATAGTAACGCACGTTGCTCCCTGGTTTATACATTGCCCCATTATCAATTATAATAGTTGTTATTATCAAAAAGCTTCTTGAACATATCCTTTTACATAGTTGAGAGTAAATTGATGGAAAGTATTTAGAGGGAAGCGCGAATGAGTGGCTTAGTTTATGTTTGGATGTTTGCCGTATGCATTGCAGTAGTTTTCGAAGTATGTTTGATTTATTGCGTTTGGGGATTGGTAGTATAAGTTTGGTTTATTTTAGCATTTGTTTATATTGTGGATTGGCATAGCAAAGGCAAGGAAAGTTGGATGAGGATGGGGAAAACTCGAGGGTTAGTTTTTTTAATCGATTGTCGGGGTAAAGAGGTTGATGATGGCATAATATAAAGCAAACACTGTGCAGTTTGTCTAATGAAAAAACTGAAACTAAGCAATCAAACTAGAACGGAGTGAACATTTTCCCGAGGAGTCTGCACTTTTATAGACGTTTACAGTAGAATTAAATTTGTGTTTAGCGTTGAGGTAGCGACAGCGAGATGTTTCATTTTATTGTTTATTAGTTTAGCCAGAGCGTGGCGTGTATTTTGTACGGTGTACGGTTTACGTTCCTTCGAATAATAGAAATAAATATCCCGATCCACTCTACTTACTGTTTTGTGCAAATGTCGCAGATGCGAGAACTGCCAGTGTCAGGAAGAGCCGAAGCTTCATCTCAAAGCTCACCTCACCTCACCTAACAACAACTATTCACTTCACTTAACACAATTCCAATTGATTACTTATACATTTACGATTGTTCGATCAAATAAAAAATAAGAATCTTGAGCGGCAATGCCCAAACTGAAAACGACACTTATCAACCTTAACTCTGACAGATGTTGAGGAGATCTGCTGTTGATGTAACTAATACAAAGGTCATGCTCAATATGGCCCACATCGCCATGAGTGATAACAAGTTCAAAGGGTCGAAGGTTGACACATCACATCCATTCCCAGATTTCGGTTTATTTTTTTCAATTCGCAAAAGGCCCCCCCCCCTCCCTTCCAAAAACAATGTAAGAAGGGTAAAAGGGTCAATTGTGGCAGTTAAATATTATTTGCATAATCCTAACTAATGAAATAATCGTTTTGTTTTCTGTTTTCAATTTTCCAATAGATAAACGTGATTTATGAAAAGTAAAGCGAAATCTAATTCCCATACCCTATTCAAATTAATTCTTAGATTTAATTTTTTTCCATTTAATCTGTAGATTTTTTAGGGGACTTTTGGTTTGATGGGGACCAAAGGTATGTACTTAGAGGCTTAGAATCGCATTCCTCTTGCTCGTAATCTAAATCTAATTCCACCCTATAGTGTATTCTCCAACGCTTCATCTAATCCTCGTAGTTATTGGTCTCACGTGAAACTGTAGCTGACGGAAATCATTGTTGCAACTAAACTAATCTAGAGACACAGTTTAGACAGCACACAGTCACGAATTTGAGATTAATTAAAATTATCATTAAGAAGCTCCGTCCGCTCTTTCCTTTGCTTTCCACCGCATTCATTTTCGTTTTGTTGACGAAGCTTCTGCGCTCGAGCTTTTGGGTATTTATTTTAGCTACATTTTCACCGCTATCGCTACCTAGCTGCAACTTCGCGGCGCCTCTTTTCTCCTTCCCGTAAATAAATATTCCACGGCAAATGAAACGCGTTTAATGCAATTATTATTAGGGAACAGTCGGCGTGTTACATGTAACTTATGATTCATGTGGAAAGTCCGCGGGTAAAAAGCGACAAGAGTTGCAGTAATGAATGAGATGAGTTGGAGAAACGCGGCTTGGTGACGAGGGCTCATTCCTATGACCCGGACGTGGGGTTAATTGTACACATAAAGCGGTTCATTACCGAAGCGGGGCCACCGGCTGCATTCATATCATATCAAACTTACTCCAGACTAATTTTACAACTGCAAAATAATCACAACCGAAAATATCAAACGCCTGGTGCAGGCACCAGCTTGTTCTAATGCAATCAATTGGTGTCCAACATCATGAATTCTACACCTGTTTGATATAATCATCGGACACGCTTACTAATGGATGTGTGGTTGGTACAATGATCCCTAATAAAATTATTTTGTTCGCTCGGACATCGGACATGCATGCGTCTAATTCCATGGGACGCCCGTTCTCGTGCTTCCTATCGCCATATCTAACATAATGACCTACAACCAGAGATAAAACACACAAATACGTATTTCACATCCTCTACGACGTTATAAATTATTTACAAATACAAACATGACTACAGCTCCCGCTATTCATTTACATACAAACTTATCTATCCAACTTAGATATGGATAAAAATAGAACTGATTAACTTCGTGGGACTTACTCTTTATCCTTATTAATATAATTTACAATTTCCCAGTAAACAGGAAGAACCCCATTAGTTTACTTCTTATAACCACTTTAATTACTAATAATAAACCTTAATCAAAACGTTTATTATTCATTTATTTATTTGGTAGATTCATCTCCAGTCCTTAATTACATTTTAACATAGAATTCTTTTAATTGATTAAAAAAGAGGAAAATCTTATCTAACTATCCCCATTTCATTCAAGAAGTTAATCTGATTTAAATTATAATTGCTGATTAAAATTTGATTTTCAATTTAAAAGATTACGCGATTGTACAAGGTATTAAGTAAATTAACAATTTTATCTCCATTTATTTTTTCCAAAGATAATGGATAAATTTACCCCATCAGAATATTACGCACTGGACATTATGTTGTTTTTTTTTTTCTAAAAACTTGTGTTTATTTTCTTATAAGTGAACATGACAAACCCGTAGTAACGTGAACAAACAAGTTTAGCCAAACAAGGTTTATCTTTGCTAGTTCTTTATTTATCTTTTTGTTGCGATTTTTTTTCATCGCGCTCTGAAATGTAGCAGGAAACATGCAAAAAGTGTCGGATCGGCAACGTTGGTTGAATTATTAACTGAATTTTAATGCATGAGAATTTTGCTTATTCGGCCAATGTGTGGCTTTAAAATTTGATTGATTCGTGGTTTGATTAGTCAACGAAATAACGATCGAGATATAACATGGCTCAGCAATGATTGCTTTCCGATCATATACACAATATTAATTTAACGATTAAATTCTGAATTATTATACAGAAATTTATGTATATAATTAATTATTTGTTTCGTTATAACACATTAAAACATATTGCTGTCTATTTATCTAAGCTTTAAAGGCATCGCCTAAACCAGAAGAGAAGAGCCAAGTTGTTGTGATAACAAACGTATTAAAGAGCCATAGCTGTGTAAAAATCCAAAACTCACCATGCACTGTTAAGCGGGAAAAATGCGTTGAGTAGAATGGCAGTAAATACGCTGTTAGAATTTATGTTCGTTCGGCGGCCCTATCTTGTAAGGCTACTTAAGTGGAGGTAAAATTTAATTTTACTTAAAGAGCCGCATGCGGCTCCGGAGCCGCGGTCTGCCGACACCTGGCCTAAACGTACCTAAAACACTATATAATTGATTTTGAATTTCTTTTTTGAGCTTTCTATATTATTTCTGTAGAAATAAGCTTTTTGAGTTTCAATTTGGTTAGTTTAACGCTAAAACCCTGAAAAATATTAGATTCAACCATTTTGGGTGGCAAAACTGATAAAAATTTAAAATCACACAAATCCCTTCTTTTTCTTCTTTTGCCTAGATTAGGTCTAAGACCTATGTTTCTCTTGCGAGATGGATGTCCAATTATCTCGCCTGAGTTTTCCTGGTCATTCCCTTGACTTTGTTGCATTTGGTTTTTTGTGCCTTGGTGCTCTGACCATCATGGTGTAGATCTTTCTTGAGATGTGCTGATTCCATCTTCTTTTTCACGTCCCCATCTTACGATTTCATAGATCGCATTTTCCTAAATTTTGTCGTTTCAAATATTTGCAAAAAACCGAAAAACCTCACCCTACTACTTTATTTTTATCTTTAATAGTTTTTGATAAACCTTGTCACACACACACACACACACACACAATTTTGGTCAATTCTTGACCAAAAAGGTATATTGCCACTAAAATCTCAACTTTTTTTTGACGATTACAATACTTTATCTTATGATAAAGTAAACAGGAGAAGAAAAAGAAAAAAAAGGAGAAAGAAAAAAGAAATGCATTTTAAAGAATTGATTGCCAATGTCAGGAAAACCAAATACGACATTTGAAGTGGTAGTAGTAAAAACCGTATTTATTAAATTTGTGTTTAACTATAAGCTGTTATCGATCTATGGATAGGCATCCCTACTTTCTGGGATTATCCTGATTTGAAAATATTTGTGTCTCACTAAGCCCCGCCACTTTTTTCGTAAAATCTTGAAAAAAAGTATTAAAGTTATTTGAAATCCGATTAAAGCAAGCTCGAGCACACATGTTACTACAAAGCCGCTGTTAATTCAATTGTTTTCGTTAAAAAATAATGAGTTTATGCCTTTATGACGCGTTTTGTTATTAAAATAGTTGGGTTTCCAAAAACTACCAACCAAGAAACACACATTTTAACCCAAATTTTGTGTCGCTGATTACTGGTTATGTTCCATATTATTGGTAAATTTTTACTTGATTTTGTCTAAATTATCTCGAAACTTCTAAACCAATTTCGAATTCGTCTCTGTGTCCTTAAAATAGATTTTGTTGCTATTAAATTAGCTTTTTAGTGGTCAGTTTGATTAGGAATTAAGAAAGATATTGGCATTTTACTTTGCTATGGTTTCGTCTTGACTAAAAATCGAAAAAGTAGTTGACAATTAATTTACAGCGCCCGGGGACAGAATCCAAGATTCTTATTTGTAAACGGATTGCCACTGAGCCACTAGCTAACTTAAAAATTCGTAATATTTCATCCATAATTTATTTGATTATCATCGAAGAAACTTTATTAATGAATACTGTACTTTTTTAACGTTAATTATTCAATAATTGAAATAGTTTTCTAGATATATATATAGAGCATGCATCATTACATTCTGACAAAAAATTGTTGTTTTAACAACTCCATTAAATTTGTTAATTAAATGGTAAAATGCGGGGGCCTATATGAATGTAAAGCAGAATTTAATGCTCTTTAAATACTCTGGAAAATATTTCAATTATTGAGCAAATAACGTCAAATATATAATATTTAATAATACTTTGAAGTTTCCTCGATGATTTCTTAACTGAAATGATGGATGACTTGTAGAAATTTTCCTCTAGAACAATTTTAAGAAAGTTTTGCAATTTTTATTTAATAAATACTAAATTTTATTTGAAGTTTTTATTTTTAATTTACAGTTTTTTTTTTAATTTGTTGTTTTTGCACGCAAATTAATTAGTATATAAAAAGGAAATATATTTTCAATATTACGTCAACTTTTTCGAGCGCAAATAATAAAATGGTTGCTCAAAACATAACTAAGTCATTAAGCTTAATCCAATTTAAATGACCATTCAGGTAGTACAAACTCAATTTTAATTACTTAATCGCTTTGGTTAAATAAGATTGTTTAAAGATACAGTGTTAATATATTTGGTTTAAAAAGTAAACAAAGCGTAACAATTTCTCTTTTACTAAAGCAGTAAAAGTGAATCCACTATTTTTAATGCTTCCAAAATAACATTACAAACCTTATAAAAGTGACCATTAACTGTCTGAAGGCTCTTTATATCGAAACCATGTCAATTCAAATGAAACTTGCACGCTTCCTCAGATAAAAGGGCCGCAAAGATAAAAAAAAATAATGAAATTGGATGAATTCATTGAGATCGTTTTCCAGATATTTAATATTAATTTTTAAGCTTCCACAAATATTTACAAATCCTACTTTCTACCTTGATATTTTTAGAAATATTTACACTTTATAAACAATCATTTACGTTATATATTTGGTTTACCTTCAACCGATTTACTTTATGAGAATTAAAATTATATTTAATGGTTTAAAATAATTTTAAATTATAGCTATATAAATATTTAAAACGGACGGTATGAACTGCTGAGACTTGTTATTGAAGGAAAAATACAAGGGAAAAGATCAATTGAAACTAATGGTTGAGGGACCTAAGAAGATGGTTCGGCTGCTCATCGGCAAAAATATTTCGCGGAGCAATTTTAAAAACAAGCTATTTGGATCGCCAACTTTCGAAAGGAGACGGCGATCTAAGAAGAAGAAATGTTTACGGACAAGGAGTTCTCTAGGAGCACTTAAAACTTCTATATACAAAAAAGGCGACAAAAGCCAAAACTATAGAGGGATATCATTGACAAGTACTATTAGTAAGCTATACGAGAAAATACGGAATTTGTAGAGGAAGAAGAACAGAAGAGACTTAGAGGTGGAGATCTAGTATGGATAATATATCATGTTTAAAATAAATAATAGAAAAAAGATCGCCACTGAACCAGAAAACGCGCAAACAAACAAAAGTTTGTAGATCTTTCCAAAGTCTAGGATAATGTATCAATTGTCGAAAATATTGTAACAGTTGCCGTAAACTGTGCACCACGTTCGGTGTGTCATGGCTAGCGGAAGAGTAGATAAGGCAGACCAGGTCGAGACTCACATGTGTGCGGACTCGAAAACATTTCGTTCTGGTGATATTGTGCAAAAAATGTAAAGTTTGTAAATATATTGTAAATAAGTGTGATGGAAACAGAAATAGGTCTTTCTTCTTTCAACCCTACATGAATAAAACAGAAGTGGCGCCCTTCACCAATGAACAATCTTTAAAGTTATCCACGACATTATCGACTTATTAGCAGCTAGCTGGTGCCGAAACCACTGTAAGTCTTCGTAAACAGGATATTCTGATCCACCATTTTGTATGCTGCTTAAGCCCGTTCGCGTCACAATATCAGTACCAACAGAACTCAAACCTTAATCAATGCTGTTGGAAACCTATATTAAAACACTAGATCAAGAGTAAAATTAGGGAAATCATTATCAGCTCCGTTTGATGTAACAAAGTGAGCAAAGTACTATGACAGGGTTGTTGTATTTCTATCACTTTATTTAAAATTTACATCAAAAGTGCACTATCAAATAGAAACAAAAATGCTTCAGCAATGGATAACACCACCATCTACAGTTTACAATTTACGAACGATCTAGCAGTGATAGCAGGAGATAAAGAAGATCTTAGGCGAATGGCTCAAAAACTAAAGGAGACCAATAAAGAGTGGGTTCTCGAAATAAAAAAAAACGCAAATAAGCATAGGAAGCGGTCTCGGCAATCTATAACTGGAAAATTCAGAAAAGATTGAAAGCTATGAATACTACAAATATTTAGGCGTGACATTTGATAAAACTGGTACGGATAGTAACATCAAGAAAAGCAATAGAATGTTTAAACGTAATATTATATATTACAATGCAATGATCAAAAGCAGTCTACTGTATGGAGCGGAAACCAAGAGAACAACAGAGCGGTATAAAAAAATGATAGAATCCACAGAAATGAATGCTTAAAAAAATTCATTGAGACTATAAACTAGTTTAAATTTTTTAGATCTTTAACACTTTATGTGCTATATGATGATTTACAGGGGTGGAGGGGAAGTGCCTCTTCTTGCCTACCCTGCCGACGCCGATGGTTTGCTTCCATTATAAGTTTGCAATTAATGGTCCAATCTTACATTTCAGAGAGCCCACACCAAGATGTCATGTTTGACGGAATCAAATGCCCTTTGAAAGTCTGTAAAACAAACAGGGATATCAATCGATACATCACGGCTTCTTTTGGTAAGAACATTTAAGCCAAATAGTGCCTCCCGTGTACCAAAGTCGTTTCGGAAACCGAATTGCCATTCGCTTGGCTTGGATATCATTTACATTTGGAAGTAAATCCGACAAGTTACAAAAACATTTTTAACAAAAGGTTCATAAGGCTGATAGTTCTTTACCGCAAGTGTTTGCAGTTGGATTTTTTGGTAATTAGCCTTTACATCTCACTAGGAATCTCATCCGGACCTACCTCTTTGCGGTTTAATAGCATTTGATATAATTTGGTTTCCTTCATAGTGTAGTTCTGGTGGTATTTGTGTTTTGTCATCTTCAAATAATTTAATGATAAATTTTGTCCTCTTCTTTATTTTTTTGTGTCATTTTAAACATTACCCTTCCACTTTCATCGTTGAGTACTCCCGATGCTCTATTTTTTAATTTACCTATGGCTTCTTTAACTTTTTTTATACATACTGAAAGAATCATAGGCCTCTTCCAGATTTTCCGTTTCTTTACATTGGTTTGGCAAGTGTCGTACATTCGCGTCTTTAATTTTCTCTTTTATAACTCTTTGAATATCTTTGGAGTTGGCCTGTTGTTGTTAAGAACTCTCCGTTCTACCATTACATTTTAAATTTCGTCAGTTATTCAAAATTTCTTCGCAAGTTGTAACGCATTTATTTAGTTATTCGCGGACAGTCTTTAATGGCTTATTTCTGTATCTGTATGTAAACCTGTATCAAAATAAATCTGTCAGATGTTGGTATCGTTGCCGATTTTGCTATCTGTTTTGTCGATATGACTACTACACTACTATCGATGTCATATTCTCCATATCCTGGTCAAAGCACTTTAACTTGATTGTTCTTCTCTGTATCTTTAATTATCACCACTTGTAATATTTCTTCCCGCCCAAGCGAAAATTCGATTACGGGAATTATTCCGTAATTTATTGAATGCCATGTTAATTATGTTACTCCTCCGACGCTTTTAATGCAGTGGTTCTCCATTACCTTCGATATCTCATGCCGTTGGTCAATTAATGACTCGACCGTCTTTAAGGAAGGTTTCTTTTCCCAAGGATAAGAAGGTATCTCTGCTTTTGCCAGCTCGTCCACCCAAGCTATTGGTTAGCAAGAGGGATTTGCTTATACCGGCAGACATTCGGTTAACAGAGCCTCGTTGGTTATCTGGCAGGATGCACTACTAGCTGATGAGATTGTCAGTTGGGTTGCCGTAAACTGTACATCATCCCCTTACACCTCTCTCTTTAAAAATAAAACTATAAAAGTCATATTCATACCAAATTTTGTTTGATTTGCAGCTTTTTAGCTGAAATGATAATCATTTATTTTATTTATTGTGATTTTTTTTCAGTTTTTATTCTATTTGTCCCGAACACCAAGGAGACTTCTTTTGTGTGCTCGCCAAACCGAGGGTTAGGTTGCGGTTTCAGATGATCTTACTAACTGTTTTTTTAGCGTTTTAAACTTTTTCATTAATACTTTTTAATTGCTACTTAACCGCCTGAAATTTTTATTTGTGCAACAAACTCTTTATGATTTTTTTGAGATTTTTTTTTTGAACTATCAAATTGATTTAAGCCATATAAAGGCATCATAATACATAAAACCATCATGTATACAATTTCTGTGTATAGCACAAATAATTCAGCAGCACGATTAAGCCCTTAAGAGGACATCAATTGAGTTTATAAGCAGATTGACATTTATTTGACCATTCGGGAAAAATGTTTACTCCCAGCTTATGTATTTATTAAAATAAAAAAAAAATTATAAACGTAATAAAATGTACCTTTCAAATATGTGGGTAAATACTTTATTAATTTTCTACCTAATGATAAATTTGAAAGGTACATAAAAGTAGCATATATATAATTGCATACATATATACGTTTGAAACCAAATATAAGCGCGTTTCTGTACTTAAATACATAATCGGCTTATAATATCAATAAAGTTAATATCAAAAGGTTTTCATTAAGGATGACTTGTTGCAAAAGCTTTATATTGTTTAACATACGAGATACGAGTAATGAAAGGGTTTCGTATTTCGTTTTACTTCAGTAGAAGAAGACAAATAAAGAGAGCGCCATGTCAGTTTGAAATAATGTTTGTTAAACAAAACACGTTTTTATGTTTTAATTATAAGAAACCACGTAATGAGCGACATGCACGTCTTTCATTTCGTCGTTCCTGATTGTTTTCGGTATATATGTTTTAATCTTAAAAAAATAAAACTGAAGACATACAATGAGTTGAAAAGTTTCCATGGAAAAGGTGTGCACGCCTTTTATAATTTCAACAAGATGCAGACTGATAATTATACAAATATAATTTTGAAACGAATAAAATTTAAATCAGCAGAAGCGACGGTTTTGTTGACGTTGTGCCTTCATTACAGCAATACATATAAACTTCTACTTCCATTCTTTAAATGCATATTAGGCAAATCGTCATACTCTTTTTGTTGAAACAGAGTAAATTAATGAATACATTCATTACCAGGACGGAATTTTGCATGCAAAGGGTTTTCAATAAGGATTCTAATTTCATATTTATGTCTGCTCGAAACGTGTAAGTTTACCAACATTATATATATTTTCATGAATTTTAGGGATAACATTCATAATTAACTTTAACATTACATCACTCGTGCTAAACTTTTCATACGCACATTTAAAAACTTAACGGACCGGACCATACTATACAAACGAATTTAAATATTAATTTACGCACAAAGAGCATTTCATTTCACACTCGATAAAAAGTATTCTTTAAAGAATTCAAATAGCTGCTTGTTAATTACACCAAACATACATACATTTAAAAAAATATTTGCTAGTTCCGGATTGACCGGATATATCAAATGTTTACTCTCGCATTTTCATGTAACATTTATGTACACAAAAAGATATTTATTTATACACAAATAAAAACAGAAGTTCTCAACTTGTTAAATATTTTATCTAGGTCTACTTAGTTTCACTTTCTGTTCTACAGTTTTCTTAAATGTAGCACGGGTCTTTGTTATTAAACATAATTAAACATGATTTTGCCTAAGCAATGCAACTAAATACTAGAATCTTATATCACAGAAAGGTACTTCAGAATCATGAAAGAAGAATCATAAGTGCAGTTGGTGGACAGCTTTTATTGTCGTTTATCGCGTCCTAATTTCCAAGCCTTTCTATCCATGAAGTTTTCTCTTGCAAATCTTTTTTTTTTATCTATTCTGCGATCTTTAAGTTTTAGATTTTTTGAGTTCTTTACTTTGGAAAGGTCTCCATTTCCACATTTTCTTTGATGGTCTGTGTTCATCCATACGTCTCAACTGTCCGTACCAATTGTTTTTTTTTTCACTCGATCTGCTAGAGTCTCGCTGATCTACTCGTAAGAAACAAAAGCAGACAACAGCAAAACAAAAAACTTACTACGCACAACATAAATGAGGGTGTTCATAAAACCGGCAGCACGCAAGAGGCAAAAGAAGAAACGAAGAGATTAGACCAGACTGCCAAATGTCTGATACCGTTAGATAGTACCGGCAAAGAAGGCGAGCCTAAAACGAGCGCGTAAGACCATTGGAAAATATCAAAATGCGAAAATAGCCAAAGATGGGTTATCAAAAACATGCAGATCAACCTGCAGATCACCAAAACGATGACAAGACTTCTGGAACTCAATATCGACAAAAACATAGCACAGTTGGGAATCACAGGCCGCAGGCCTAGCATATGAAAAGGAAGAAAGATAATTTTGTGTCTCATTTATTAATTAATTTTCTAAATTTTCCGAAAATTTAAAAACTATTGACGCGTTAAAAACTTTTTAAGCCTCGTTTAAATTGATTTATGTTTTACGCCGACAATAATAAAAAAAGAAGAGGTAGAGGATGACTAATAAAATATAGGGAGACAATCTTAAATTGAGAAGATATAAAATAATTAATTTATATAATTTGGGTAATTTTTTTTAATATCTTTAAACATTTATAAGGGGCATAAATAGAAATAATTCTTCACTTCGCTTAACGCTTTTTTTTAAGAAAATATTATGTATTTACTAAAAAAGCTTTAGTTTCCAAAAAGGTTTTACTTTATTTATAAAACAAAAATAAGAGCAAACAACAAAGTAAGCTTACATTAACAAATGCATATCATTAAATATGACTTAAGAATATATTGCAACTAAGATCAATAAAAAAATGCATTAATAACTTCTTGTCAGAGACATTGTTGTGTAAAGTATTTATTGAATGTATTAATATTTAAATAGATCAACAAGAAATAGCAACAGAAAACAGAAAATAATATTTGTTTCGTTTAAAGTAAATATTTGTAATTATTCCAATTAAAAATACATTTGCAAAAGTAGAAAAACAAAAACAAATTTATCTTATGTCTATGATTTTTATTTCCAGAAAAAAAAATTTAAGAAAGAAAAATAGTTTCGCGCATAAGCATAAACTGATTTCGACAAATAGAGATTTTGTATACGAAAATAAATCGGTTTTTTTCTATTGTTGCCAAGCAATGAGATGAAAGGAAACCTTACACGTGCTTGTAAAAAATATATTTTTTTATATTTACTTATTTTTATTTTCATGTGTAAAATGGTTTGGATCAGATACATATTGAATACTGTTCAGTTATTGAACAGGAAAAAAAAATATATGCTGGAAAAGCAAATTCGTACTACACCCAAAGGAATCATTTAAATACAGGTGAAGAGTAATAAATATTCGAAAAATAAAACTCGCATTCAATCAGAGTTCTTTTATATAAGAAATGATTTAGTATTATAGGCAGGTCATTTTTTTCTTTTGAAAATTGACGTCCAGATTACAAGGGATGAAAAAATGAAAGAAAGCTTCTTTAACGGCGCTGCCTTATAAAAGTGAATTATTTTTATTTTAAGGCTGAATGTATTTTGCAGGGCCGGTTCGCACATATTTGTCGCCTGAAACGAACGAGTCCTTAAGACCTTTAGGAGTTTAAAAATATTAACGCTAATCTATTATACTGGCAACTCAAAGCGACTTGTAAGAGCTTTGCATCCTAACCTAATCTGAGAGAGATTAAGATAATTTGATTTCGCCCACTAACATAACCTAACCTAATCTAAAAAAATGTCGTAAATTATATTGATTTTAAAGAAACTCTAGCGACGCGACATATTTGAATAAAAATGTTTGGAAAACAGCACAACAGAACAACCAATTAACAATCAATGAAGAGAAGACAAAATATCTCATATTCACAAAAAAAGAGAGCCCACAGAAAATCTAACAATACATATAAACCACAAAACAATAAACCAAACAAAGCCAATCACCCATCTAGGAATAACAGTAACAACAGATCTCAAATGGAATACACACATCGAAAAAATTAAAAAAAAAAACAGCAGGACTAA